>CABFOQ010024850.1:0-12567 GCA_900660455.1 Gephyroberyx darwinii
CTCTGCCTGATCACATTGAAACAGAAACCTGGCCTCGCCCTGTCTCCCGGCCACACACACACACACACATGGACGGTGGTGTTGAAGTATTGAGAGGGAGGGTGTCCATGTGAGAGTGCAGATTTAACTTGACGTGCATGCCAAACAATGGTCCCTCTCTGCCGCTGGTGGCCGTGAGACAGAGGAGCTGCAAATGGATGTCCCAACACTTCCGGATACATTGGAGAAGGGAAAACAACATTAAGCTGACGTACACTTCGCTATCTCCCATTACTCATATTTGCCCAATAATGAGAGTCACGGCTATTTCACTCACACTTCAGGAAGCGTCTGGATAAGACCAGCAGAGATTCTCTACTAATGAAAAAGACTGAGGTTGAAGAGAAGTTCACATCCTGTCAAGCGCTTCATTTTTGTTTTTTTCTTTGTGCTGCATTGGTTGCCCTAATTTATTTGTCTCCAGTTCCTGGTGAACACTCTGGGAAACACTTTCATACAGTAGATGCAAAAAAACAGTTATTGGGAGATGCTTCAATCCAGACTAATAGGAAGAAATTACTGGTCGCTCTTGTGAGGCACAACATAGGTCACAGACTCACTGAACAAAGACAAGCGATAATGACTTCACAAATGCTTTGGTTAGTGGGTTTATGTGCGACTTGTCCCATTTCCAAAATGGCAGGCGCCGGCCCAAAACGAAGACACATCAGCATCATTAAGGGAAGGTTTCTGAGACTAGACCATAGTCATATCCACTAATGACACACACACACACATACACACACACTTAGTGCATGCATGCATGCAAACACATATATGCACACAGATTTATGAAACATTCTCGTCTGTAGCAACAGTCTCAGTGATGCTCTCTAATGATTTACTACAGCAATATGAGGTGGGAAATACTGCCAGACATTTTACATAATTCACTTTTTCCCCCTTAAATATGGTGCTGATGTCACTTTGTAGATTATTGGGGAGGGAAGTAGTTCATTATGCTTAGCTATATCTCTTGGTGTCTGTCTGTTGCTCTTGAGTGTAACTCTGAAACGTATATAGTCCATAAAACAAATGGCACTTGTGTAGAACAGATTGTGTTGTTAAACCAAACGTTGTTTGTAACATTCGAAGGCAAGCTGAATCTCAACATAAAAAGAGCAATAACCTGTGTGTTACAAAGATTTATGCATCCCAGGATTCTGTGCTCACTCCATACTGAGTATTGCCAGGTAGTAAATTAGGAAATGCCTTTTGGCAAAGACTGTACCCTCTTCCCGTGTGTACACACACAAAGTGATGCATACTTACAAAGGCACAAAAGCTAGAACGATGCAGCTCATGCCAACTGAAACATAAATATCACAAATACAAACATGTGCACACTCACCCAGGTGGAAACATATGTGCACAGATGCATAGACACAAATAGACACATACAAATGTCCAGACAAACAGAAACACACACACACACACAAGGAAGGGAAGGGAAATAATATGGTATGCTGGTATGGTAGGGAAACAATATTCTCAAACCCACTCTTAACCCCAGTGTAGTCTTCTCTTTTTATTGGCCAACCTGTGAATCGCGTTTGCAGTCTTTTCACAATACACAACTCTTTTTAAGGGCCCATGATGTCACTAAAAAGGGGTTTAGAACTCACAGCCTGGAAAAATGCTTCTCTCTCACACACACACACACACACACACACACACACACACATATGCACACACACACACACACACACACACACACACACACACACACTCACGTACAGACATGCACACACACATACAGAAACACATACACACTAATTCCCAGTATGACTATACTTTATTGATGGAGAGACATGGCTGCAGAACTAATGGCTGTAAAGAGTGAGAGTGAAGAGGCTGCTGGGTGTGATCCATTTATGTAGATGCTAATAACAGAGCACGTTGGGCCTGGGACGAGCAGGAAGATCTCTCTATAATCGACCATCCATCATTAGGATGTGACTTTCCCATCAGACACAGCGCATCATTACTCTCCGCACACACACACACACACGAATATACACACACACTTTGGCGGCGTAACCAAAAATACTTTATCTGCGATCATTCCTTTTCTTTCATCATACTGTGTTTCTGTATCAGTCAGGGAGAATCAGCACACTGGAACTATTGAAAGTCTGAAAACTTTAACAATGGCGCAGCTCTGTTCTAAAGGGCCTTTGTAAGTCAGTTCTCTTTCAGTAATGAAGTATGTAGTGACAGCTAGCTGTGTGTTCCCGCACAATGTACGCTTATAGCTCATGAGATCACCGATGGTACTCCGTATTCCACCGTAAATGTCATCCATGTGCTTCGGCGAGGCTGGCCTCAGGAGCACCGCGGTGGTTTGGGGGTCAGGGTTGAGGTTAGGGTAGCTGGTCTCCAGCGGCCCAGTGTCAAACCTCAGGTCTCTCAGCCTCTCACTTCTCTCGGAGGAGGGAGCCGGGGATCAGGGGTTTGGCTGCTGCCCAAGGAGTGAGAGCACTGTGGGGCCCTTCCTTTCCTGGAATGCCACATTTTTGAGCCTGTACACCGCACCCACCAGAACAGAGGGGAAACCTAACTGCGCTGGATAAAATGGGCATAGTTCGAGTGTGATTTCATCCTTTTTACTATGTTTGGTACCCACTGCTGGCCTCCCTATTATCTTTTAAACCTGGGGCTGGAAAAGACTCCTTCACATCCATTCCATAGGCATTCAAACATGCATTATATGAACACACACACACACACACACACACACGCCTTGTGCTCGTACTCACTCTTGCTCATGCTCACCCACACTAACACCTACATATGGCAGACTGAGCTGGCAAGTCGGGCAGCTGGCCGGTATTAAATTGGATCCCTTGGTTCCCCACTGTTCAATGGGACTTAAAGCCATATTAAAGGCATCTCCTGCAGCCTTGCACCAGTGGGAGAGCATGGAGAGAGGCCAAGGAAAGCAGCCCAGTGCCAGCCACACCCCTGGAGGACTGCATCTGCTCTTGCTCTGCACCGTGGCCCCTTTATGTTCAGCATGACATATATCATCCCATGCGCCCATATGCTAGTGCTACCATGGATTATATGTGCTTTAACACAGAACCATGGCGTTCCACATGGGTAATGTCATTAAACTTAACTAAGTACATCTCTGATTACATGCATCAGTGTTCTGTGTGACTTTGTGTATGCATGTGTGTGTGAGGGAGAGATAAAGATGGGAGAGAGTGGGTGCAAAGGCCACCTTTGTTTGATTTATGGGTCAGCATATAAATGCTCAGATCACGTTGTTTGCTTAGATTTGACTCCAAATAGGTGATTCCCTCCCTTCCTTTTGAATTTATTTCAGGCATTATTTAATCTGTTGGAGGAGTAAGTACTTGTAGGAGGAGGGAGGGAGTGTGCTCGTGTGTTCAGTGGCTGCTTAAGACTGGCCAGTCAGTGCGGTGCAGATTGTGTGGGCAGATGCTGCTTTATGTGCCAAGCTCATTTTTATCATCAGCTTGTACTATACACCAGTGACATAAAGCTAGTGGAGCAATCATGCCTGGGGAAAGTGAGAAGGGATGTTTGTGGAGTCATTTCCCTTTGTATCTCGCACATAAAAAGAACGAGTGTTGTTTCCCGCCAAAGCAAATACGGAGGCTACCATTTCTGAGGAGATTAAAAATGTTTCTGTGAAAGAGCCAGAATGCCTCGTCAAAAGAGAGGTAATCTGCTTGAATAAGGGCAGTCTAATACAGTGTGTGTCTGCTTGTATAGTATGTGTGAGTGTGTGCATGCCGCTGTGTTTTACACCAGTGAGTCCTGTGTGTGTGTGTGAAAGGTGTGAATCCGCAACTGCAGCTGAAGAAATCCTCTCAACCTGTCACCTTGGCTAAGGCCCTGGGAGACCCAGCAGGATAATGGGAGTAGTCTAATAACTTTGTTTGGCTTGTTAGTCTGATTGTTTTCTTACAAAGCTAATTAGCTGTCTCGGCCTTAGGGGCCCTCCTCCTATACCACACCACCACCACATATAACACACACACACACACATATTCATCCTTCCACTCCCCACCCCTTCCCCCTCACCAGCAGAGGCTCTCTGTCTCTCTGTCTTTGGTTCCTGTCATGTGTAAATTGATGGAGGGTCTAGTGATTGTCTGTATGGTCCCAAGGTGCCTTTCCCCACTACACAGGCATCCTCCGGATTCCTCCTGGCCCGCAGTTGATTACGATAAATCAATCTGAGGGGTCAAACACTTGGACTGGGGCACTGTCATCTCCAGTGGCTGCGGGGGTAAGCGAGTCCGGGATAAGAAGGCGTTCCCCGGAAACCCGGTGACCCTCTCGACCACTCTCGTTTCCGTGGTGAGACCTTCATTAAGGGCCAAATCTGTTCCTGGAGTCCAAAAAAAAAAAAAGATAGGGAGGAGAGAAGAGGGGTTGCTTTTCTTTTTCATCACATCTCTCTCTCCTACCTCTGGTGGCCTTATTTCTCTGTCTGGTGGGGCTGGAAACTGACAGGCAACGGCAGCACAGAGCAATAACGCCATCCCCCTGGCCTGTACAGCAGATAATGCCGGAGATTTAATCAATGGCCAAGAGGAAAAGCAGGGCCAAATCAATAGGAGCCCGACTGTTTGCTCCCCTGCTTTGAAGGTGAATCCAGGCCTTGCTACATAAATTGGACTAATTGAAGAGCATGCTAGGAAACAAGCCCCTTAAAAAGCATGTCGTGTCAGCATGATACTTCTATGTGAAATTCATCACCCCAGCAGCACAGAGGCTGAGATAATAAGCTGCCATAAGCCTGGAAAGAAAAGTGGAAGGGATAAACACAATATTGGATATTAGTTGCATTAAATCTGACAACATCCATCCACTCATTTAGATGATAAGAGCGGCTGTACCACAGCATCAACAGCAATACACAGTTATACTACTTGGGACTGTATGTAAGTACTACGTAGGGATTTTTTTTTTCACTGCATGCATGAAATATGTTCTTCATTTATCTACCATATTGTAGCATCAAGCATGCATGATCTATGTGTCCATACTGTACTATATGTGAGAGTGTTAAAAGGGCCCCTTACAATGCTGAGCCGAGGACGTGAATCGAGTGACAATGATACATCTCATCAACACAGACAACAAATTAAAAACACTCACCCATGAGACGCTGTTGTTCAATAAATTGGCCTTATTTTCAGGGGGAAAATGGGGCATTCTCAACACAAAACAATCAATCAAAGTAAATGATCCTGCTATTCACAAATCTGTCACAGTGGAGCATTGCTGTATTAACCACCGGGCCTATTGGCTGGTCAGGGTGAGATCTTCACCGAGAACTCATTCCATCTCAGGTCTCTCAGGGGGGGTGGGGCCCCAGGGTCTAAGTCCTCTGCTCGGCCTTAATTAATAAGTTTTGTAGTAATGGCCAGAACAACAGGAGGTGTTAACCCTGTTAGCAGAGTGCCGTGTTGCAGCATTAGGCCCTTCTGATGGGAGCAGGGAGGGGGAGAATTAAAAGATCTGTGCTGGGGATTGGCTCACAATGCACCAGGAAGGAGATTTGAGTCCAAATGAAATGATTGTATCAGATAGAAATCAATAGCAATCCATGCCTTCCTTAATCCTGCACTAGCTCCCAGATCACTCCCTTGTGCAGGCAATCTCTCAGCCATCATTACGACACGCAGATCGATGGCTGGCAGCAAGGCCTCTGGTTAAGTTTCTGGCTGCACTGCAAAAGTACAGGAGAGGAAGAGTAAAGGTTCAGAGAGGAGAGGAGAGGAGAGGAGAGACAAGACAAGACAAGATGAGGAGAGAGACCACAGGGTGTTAGTAGGGCTTTGGGTGTCTGACAAGGTACAACCACACTATTGTTAGAGGCAATTAACAAGGAGAAGACAGCAGACAACAGGTAATCTACCTTGCCAAAAAAACTTCAAATCCTTCCAAAGCTCCAAAGCACAAAATCTTTTGTTGTGCTATTATCTCACACTGGGGGATTTGAGTTAAGCGCCAAGCATATTCCGCTTCAAGAGATGGATGATGAAGCTTGGAACTGTGTTTTATAGTTATAATCAGAACAGGTGCACGTCATCTATCAGGGCATAATAACATTTTACAAAGTGCTTTCTTGTCTCCGATATCCCTGACACTCTGTTTCAGTTTGTGTCATGACCAATGAAACAGACCATCTCATATGTCTCACTGGAAACATCATCGGGGGTTTTGTGTGAAGAAAACAGGCATGAGTTATTACATGGGATTCAAATTGTGCAGTAATTGCATTCATGTTAAAAAAAAAAAAAAAATACTACAATGATAAATCTGAACCTTCTCACACCGGGAGCAACACCGACATGAAGTAAATACAACAACTTTGATAAGATATTTGTGCAGGAAGCCCACGGGGTATTTGTGATACACTTCATTCTTAGAAAAAATTAATTGGCGCATTCGTCATTAACACCAGCGGCCTTAACAGCAGAGAGGACCCATCATTAACACCAGTGGCCTACACATCAGGAAGCACCGAAAACGCGCCTTTGGGTTCAGCCTCCTGCTTTCCTAGTTTTTACAGTCGAGTCACAATGTCTGTTTAAAACCCTTCAATTAAAAACGGAGAGTGGGGCGCTGCTTTAATGATAGCTGTGATTTTAATCAGGAGCGCAGCATTCCTGGTAGGTCCTGGAGGTCTGGAGGCCTCACTGCACACATCAACTTATCTCTTAAAGCTCCGCTTCTAATTTCCCACCTCCGTCAAAACCTGCACCCCCTCCCACAGCGTCCACTGTTTGGATGTAAAGAAAAAAAACAAGTAATTAATTCCTTTAGCATCAATATTCTCCTCATGAGTGGCAAACAGGCAGGGAGCGCTGGTACAGGAAATCCTAGTTGTGGAAGGCGTAATAAGGGGATATAAGGGGGAAGATGGAGAGAGAGAGAGAGGAATTGTTTACTCTCCTCATTCTCTGTCTCTGTCTCGCTGTCGTTCTCTCTCTCTCTATCTCGCTCCTTCTTTCTCTCTGAAGAAGCCTGCTGGCGCGAAGGAACTTCTCCCAGCAATTAAGAGGGGCCGCAGACGCTCAGTGTAATTACCGCCGCACATCGCTGCTGTCACAAAACTCAGCTTGCCCTCTGGTCATAAAAAACGCACTGAAGAATATTTAGAAATGAATTATTCAAAGTGATTGCTCGCACTCAATTATTCATGGGGCCCCGGCGAAGGAAGATTTGCATCTCAGCGCTGTAAATATTATTAATCTTGCCAATTACAAAATTCTCTGCCTCTCCGAATTTTTCAAATGATGTTCCAAATGTGTGCGGCATTTTATAGCCTTTAATGTTTAAGTGGCTTGAAATGAATGTGCGACAGCTTTTACAAATCATCGGGAAAACCAATCATATTCTCTAGAATGAGATATTGCTAAATGTGTCTCGTAGTGTGTGAGTCATAGCTACACCACAAAAGTTAACAATACAGCCTGGATCTCAAATCTTAAGCTGGTGGTCAGACTGCGTTCGACATTGAAAAAACCTTTAAGTTGTTTGTCTGCTGACTGTTTGTCTGCTGACTGCTTCAATGAATTGCTGGACAGAATATAGGGGTCAACACCACCATAGAGCATGTTTGGGACCTCACAACATTTTGAGATTTAAGTCTAAGGTTTCACATTCCTTTTATGTTTTATCAAAGAAAATAAATAGTGGACTTCATTATTGTTTAATTATTGTCAATGTCAGGCACTTAATGCCAAATACCTACAGGCCATCTTTCACTGAATCACCCATAAGATATATACACTGCTAAACAAATTCAAGAGTGGTTCCATCTCACCAGGAAGAAGTCAAACACCTTCCATGGACTCTCCAATCACCAGATCTAAACATCATTGAACATTTATGAGAAGTACTGGACCGTAGAGTGCAAAGTCCCTTAAAGACGTTCCTTCTTGAAGAATGGTCCGGTATCCCACAGGTCAGGACTTCATAATATTTATACTTTCAGAAACCTATTGGGTTCCTGTATGAACCAAATTTATTTGTCACTATTACGTTAAAAAGAGAGGTCCCTTTAATCTGTGTAATACATCTCATTAAAAAAAACTTTAAGAACTTGGTTTATAGCTTTGTCTAATAAAAGAAATCCCATTGCCATAACACAACATTATTCAAAACAACTACTAAGTTGTATACCATACTGTAGGCCTGCAAGGAACAACCTCAACACTGATGCCTTAAAAGCTTTAATACTCAAGTGAAACAGTGCAATGGATCTTGAAAGTTGTCATACTAGCAGTCACCTAGCTGAGATGTAAGAGGGGGTGGGTGACAGCAGGCATGTCATCGGGGTTAACCTGTGGGAGCCTCCCATCAGAGATGTTTTGTTGAATCAGTCCCATGACACCTCCTGAAGGATCAACGGGAGGTTGTAGCGTCCCAGAATCACCCACCTCCACACTCTGATCAGAGCTGTGCTGTGCCTACACCTAGGCTTATACTTAGTTCACAACATTACCCAATCGTTTTAACTCACTATGAGTCTCAACAACAGTGAGCTAAAGGGACAGTTGACCCCCGCCTGGCTTGAAACAGCCTGCTCAGCAGTTCAAGATCCTGAGAATTGTGTCAGCAAACACTAAGCTTAATAATGCAAGACTATGATACCAAGAGAATGGTGTATGACTACCCACTCCTGCTATCATAGCTATTCCACATATGATACATAACTCTAGTTTCCGTTCTTTTCAGCCAGAGCCACTGCCTGCTCTTTTCAGCTGCTTCTGAAACTGCCTTTGTGGCCTGCTGTAATACGCGACCATGAATCCCAAACTCCCTGGTGAACTGGGGGTTATGTACGTGCCTATAAATCCACAGCTACCAACTTCCACAGGGCATACCTTGACTTTCCAGCCTCGCTGTCCTCAGCCGGTAACTCATTGTGTGTAAGCTTCTTCCTTTCATGTGCCTCATCTAGCATGTCTTGGCATGGTACAGTGAGTTCCAGGAAGTAAACAGTCCTTTGAGTATTGCACCACAATACTAGGCTGCTGCTAGCTATCTCTGGTGAGACTGTAAGTTGCTGGCCGATGTCTTCTTGAATTTCTCGCTCCCTATAGCTTCCCGGTGATTGCTCTACCTTGTGCCTACTCAGGATTAACTGTGCATAAGAACTGAGTTCATAATATGAAGGTGCATCATATTTAGGAACATATTACAAACAATCCATCTGTCCACCCTGTTGTGTCTATTTTCCCCGTCAGGTGTATATAGCTGACAGGGTGGATGATACCACCGTAAATTAGCAAGTATAATCTGCATGATTGCGATCGAGCTAGCATAATTGTGGATTTTATAGGATTTTATATTGTTTAATAAACATATTTTGACATGTTACCTTCCTATGTATTTTAGCTTGACCGGTTGGACATCTCACACTTGACCACATCAGTCCCAAACCATATTCTGATGCAGATTTTGAAATACAAAACACTTTCATAACATTTTAAAATTGACTTAGCTGGCAGTTAAAGTTCAGGGTATTGTGTACATAAAGTATTACTATGGCTAAGTTAGTTGGTTAGTCAGCCAACCAATCCAACGATCCATCCACCCCCCCATCCATCGAGCCCTCTCAGTATAGTAGGACTTCAGCAATCTGGCATTCCTTGCAACCCTCCATCTCTCCTGCCTGCCTGCTGCATCTCTGGGTCTCAGGATGAATGGGAGAGTGACACTTTGTAATGCTTGAGGCTGAGGAGCTCACTCTAATAGGCCTATGTTTAATTAGTATGGGACTCCCCCCATAAGGAAAGATAAATCCTAACCCCTTTAAAGAAAGGCTGCTGACACATACAAACACAATTACACACACATACTATACACTAACACGCACACATAGAGTATATGGATGCATTAACTGTTACACATTAAAACAAGGCAAATTTAAGTTTTCACCCTCTGAGCTGAGATGTGGTGATAATACTCACAAGCAATGCATCTCTTTCTTTCTCTTTCTCTCTCTCCACCTATCTCTCTCTCTCTCATTGCCTTGCAGCCTGCAGAGTGATGTGTCATTTTATAATCCTGTGCCGGCTAAATTTCATTAGGAATATCCTCTCATTAATTAAACCGGCTATTGGCAGCACCTGAGATAAAACAGATTATAAGAGCTGAGAGTGAAAACACAGAGCCTAGAATGCCAGCGTCAGCAGTTTGTGTCTTTTGTGTGTATGTGTGTTCACGAGAGCACAGGGGAGAGAAGAGAAAATGAGAGAGAGAGAGAGAGAGAGAGAGAGAGAGAGAGAGAGAGAGCATGCAGCCATGACACTGTTAAGATCTGTTGATTTGCTTCTGTTTATAGACGGTGCTGCAGCATTGACACTGTCTGCTTCACCACAGTCCGTAGATATACATTCTCTGCGACGAGGGAAAAGTTTATCCTTTCAGAGATGGTTTATCGGCAACAGGATTAAGTTTCAGGGTTAATGGAAGATATTCACATGCTCTTTTGCACTGCTTTTGACAGGTAGTGTACATTGAGTCCATAGCAACATATAACTCCTATCATGAAAACATTCTTTAACTCTGGCACTAGCTGGAGGCATGGTTCGAAATAATCCAGCCGACTTGATTGCTTCAGGAAGGTCCCACTAATCTATGTTGAAGTAATCCACAACTTTTTCAATAAAAAAGTATAGCCTCTTCATGAAAGCTTTTTCATTTGCTGTTCTAAACGACAATGCGTGGGTACACAAAGTGAGTTTTAGGTGTATGGAAGCAGCAACAGCAGTTTATCTGGAATAAATAGAAGAAAAACTGAATAGTTAGCATGAGTAGCGATAGCCACCATGGCTGAACAGACAAGGAACAGTACCTACAGAAACTTCATTGACTGAAAATCCATCCATCGTTTAGAGGAAGGCAAGTGTGCTGAAAAGGTGAAACCCAAACCCAAACTAGAGTGAACATTGCCATTGATGATTGAAGATGAAAAGCACTTCAAGATGAGCATATCTATGGCAAGGTCAAAGTGCAAAAAGTGGACTGCTGTGGTTTTCTTGGATTGCCAGATGCACATGAAATTCATCAGGTCTTGCTCAGACATACTAGTCTGGCTTTGGAGAAAGGATTTACTTTCTTTTTTATTTGCC
Organism: Gephyroberyx darwinii; assembly: GCA_900660455.1. Classification (NCBI taxonomy): domain Eukaryota; kingdom Metazoa; phylum Chordata; class Actinopteri; order Trachichthyiformes; family Trachichthyidae; genus Gephyroberyx; species Gephyroberyx darwinii. Next base: position 11,172 of record CABFOQ010024850.1, read on the forward strand.
TGGTGTAGAGTAACCAACACTTGAGTCTATGTAAAGAAAAATCAAAGCAGATACCCCATTAAAATGTATCAGAGATTCCTCCTTCAAACAAAATTAATCACGTTAAAAATTCACATTAAACACACTCCCTTCACTAGCTGTCAAAACTGATTAATGAAAGAGAGCGAGAGAGGGAGAGAGAGAGAGAATGAGAAAAAAACTTATATAAATATCAAGTGAGTCCGTGTGGGAATGCGTGTTGCCTTTGTATGCACCCCGTGTAAACCCATTGTGGAGTTCACGCGGGTCCCTTACAAACGAATAAATCACTGCCTTCGGACAAATTAATCAAAGTGCCCAGCTGTTGCCGTGCATGGCTAACTGGCGACAGAGTCTCTCCCTGGGCATACAGTCTACCCTCCTCTCCTCTCTCAGAGCAATGGACCTGAAGTGGCAGATTGGGTTTGTCTCCCCTTGAGTGATGTAGTGCCACTTCCCACCTGATACTTTATCACCAGGTCAGATGGTTTTTACACCGTTACGCTTCTCCTGTTTCTCCCAAAACAATTCAGAGAAAGTGTAGCTTGTAATACTGACTTCTGCTTACGCGATCATTTGTGTTACTCTGTCTTCTTCACACCAGGCAATAAAAGTAGGCCTACTATTTCACTATTTTAATGCTGTTGCTGTACTTTGTTTAATAGAATGTATTTTTTTTAACTAGCATCTAAAGTAGCCAAATGAAAATCGAAGAGTATTATTTGCAGAGTTGGGTAGTAAAGCAGGACTTACGCAGCAGCGTTACATATTCTAAATACAAGACAATAAATACAAGAAAATTACATTACCTAAAAAATAATGTTTTCCGACTACAGATACTTTTAGAAGTACATTTTTTACTTCTGGGAATACTTTTAAAGTGAAAGTGAGAAACTCAGAAGGCCATTTACACAGTGGCAGGTGTTCTGCAGTATGTCTTTATAAAATTGGCTCCTCTAACAAACTGGACCTGCCAAACGAAAATAATGGCCTGTTTCTAATAGTAGCCTGTCTCTAACAGCCTGTCTCTTTTGCTGATGTAAATAGAGGCCCTTGCCATTATTAGAAGATTAAAACCTCATAATACCTCACTAAGTAATCAGAATACAGAGTTTGAGTAATCCCTTTGATTACATTACATTTTGATGAAGTAACTAGTAACACGGTCACTGTAATGGAATACATTTTTTTTAAAGTAACCAACCCAACCCTGAATATGTTGGTAACAAAAAGACCCTGCTTGCTATGACCATGTACACGGCTAAGTCTGGTGACAAATATATTTGTCTCATTTTGAGTAAAGAAGCTGCTCACGTCAATATATTGTGTGTCTGGCAAAACTCAGGAAGAAGTGATTTAAAGAGTAAAGACACATTGA
>CABFOQ010024852.1:0-11375 GCA_900660455.1 Gephyroberyx darwinii
GAGGAGGCCTTTGTGGGTGCTGGGGCCACACTTTAAGTGCCTCTTTATTTTGGCTCTCATTACACGCTCCAATCCCACAGCAGATACTGTTGTGTGTGTGTGTGTGTGTGCGCGCGTGAGGGACCTGAATGTAATACAGAAGTCCCTCAGAGGAAGCCCGCGTCGCTAACCAAACTTTACTTTGCAGTCCGCCCCGTCGGGATCAGCGAAGCCCCCTCGACAGTGCTGCCTCTGGCCTGTCTTGCAGCATTACTCTCCGTCACAGGAGCCCCAGAGGATGCAGAACACCGGGTCCTGATTTATGCCGGCCCTTTTATTTGACATCGTTGTCAAACTTGATTACAATTATGTATCAGGGCCTTTTTTGTTGTTGTTGATTGTTGGAGAGTGCATTAATCAGATTAGTGTTATACGGCGGAACGGCAGACACAGCTGTTTGAGAGGCTGCAGGCTTCTGTTCGGAGGTGGCTAATGAAAAGTGAGCTGGACAGAGATGGCAACTTGTTTTAGTGGCAGTGGGACAATGGGAAGGAAAGACACCCTTGCCTCCTTGTTTTTGTCTAGCAAAGGGTAGCTGTTTAACAAGTTTCAGTCGCCGGCTGAAACCCATCCCACACCACCTGAAGTATTGCAACAAGAACGTTTTGTTCCTATTATGTAAACTTTGTGTTCATATTTTGTCTGCATTTTTACACTCCATTAGGAAAGAAGCCAAAACTAAGGATTTGGCAGAGGAAGATGTGAGGTGAGTGCTGGGGAAGCAAGTTGTTTGTGGACACAGGGGGCCAACTTCTGTATGAACACATATATTATGGATCAAATTCATCAAGTATGTCAGCTTCTTGGATTATGTCATTCCATTATCCCACAATGAAACGCACACAATGCAACAATATTACTGTGCCTTGTTGGGTGCACTGATGAATTCAATCTTGCACTGCATTTTAAAAAGAGAACAGTCTGGTTCTGTTGGAACAGAGCAACATAGGGGAATTCAAGTTCATATTGGAGATATGAAGAAGGAAAATAGTGTCAAATTGTCACACATGGATGCTGATAAATCCTCAGGCTAACGTGGAAAAGTCTGTGGTGAATTGTCAGTAAGCTTGTAAACATTTGAAAGCTCGGCAGCAATTCAAGTCAACACACACACACACACACACACATTATATATATGTACAGTGTTTTGGCTCAGCTTTCCTTTTTAGTACGCTTGCCTTCCTCTGAGCGATTAATCTGTTTCTTTTTTCTTGGATTATGTGTGAATGAAGTTTGAATTTCTGTTGGTACCGATCTTTTCTTTGTATGTTCAGCATTGGTGGCTATCGCTGCTCATGCTAACTACCCAGTTCAATCCACTGTACTGTAGCTGCTTCTGTAAACATAAACTTTCTGAGGATTTTTCCCTGGAAACTGCTACCCGCTCCTAAATTTCAACCTAACTTCTGGTTGAATCATTAGTTACATTAAAATGTCCCCGGATTATTACTTCAACAAAGAGAGGGGACTGTAAACGGCCTATCCTAAGGCTATAACCTACTGTGTATATTCTGCCACTTTCCATCACTAGCATGACATAGGCTGCTTATAGAGCCTGTGGGCAGACGGTGCTTTGTACTCAGGGGATTCACATGTAATCCTTCCTGAGTCACGCAAGTAGGCTACGTTCTGGTTTCAAACTGACATGCAAACCGATCCTGCAGCCTCAAACATATTCAGTATTTAGTGAAGCCTGGTCCCAGCCTCATGAAGCACTGTTTTCAGTCTCGTATTAAGTTGCTAACTATGACTATTTGAATTTTGCGATCAGTGGTTTCCTCTGAGGAGGCAGTTTGAGCTGTACAGGCCAATTTGTGGGCCGGGCAAATATGTACGCATGCCCCATCTCTGTTTTAAAACCATCGGATGCCATTTATCATAGCGTACTGCGCTTTCTCACGGGCGGTGGGTTCACAACTCATCATTGTGGCCTGTACAAATCAGTAGGCTGGTACTCTGTAGACCTACGGAGGAAGCAGCATGGAAATGTATTCATTTATAAAGCTTTACTTACCAACATCCTCTCTATTTAACAAAACTTCTCTCATTTCAGGTCTCCAACCACACCACTAGATCTCAGGCCTGGTTTACCTTAGACATACCGTGATTTAGACCTAATTCTTCTCCTTCAGAGTATCTGCTCCCTATTTGTAGAATGCATTTCAGGAATCACCTAAGTTGACATCACTTCATGTCACTTCATCACTTCACATCACTTCATCATTTTTAGAAACATCTTAAACACCTGGTAGCTAATTTATTAGAGGAGGAACGTACATGAACCTGCATAGCAGAACCTACCATGTAATCTTTGTTCAGAGTGCGCATTATATGAATGTATGTATGTGTATGTATATTTATGTATGTGTGTATATATATATTATAGTTGGTTTATTTATCATGTCTGTATGTCTTGTATGTATATTTTATTGTATTTTCATCACTGTATGGAGGCAGGCCCCCCTGAACTTCGGTCTCAGTGGGGTCCCCCTGCATAAATAAAGGATACATAAAATGAATAAAAACTCTTTACTGTGATTGGTCAAGAATGACCTACGCTGAGGGTTGAAGTATATTTGATCCATGTGAGAATGCATTCAGGAAAACAGTAAAGCACCAGTCCCATGAATGGCAAAATTCAAATGGTCATGTGGTTAACGTGCACATAGGCCACAAATGAAAACTAAAATGAGTCTGGGTCCAGGCTGATGTCAGTGGTCCTCCGCAAACCTTCCTTTGGTCAGTAACCAATTAACAGGAGCAGCGGCTGGGCCCCTCTGATTCTACTCATGTCTTTTGCATGTGTGCATGTATGCACATGCTTCTGTGTTTGTGTGTGTGTAGGGAGATATAGAGAGAGAGCAAGCGAGGAAGTAGGAGGACACAGCCACCCAGCCCGGCCTGTCAGTTCACATGATGAATGGATCAGCTTCACATCAATCTGATGCTGAGCAGCTATAATTGGATTATTTACACAGTGCAGAGGCACATGGGGCCTGGCCACCCTAACCCCAGGTGGACACTGGGCTTCTTTTCCCAGGCCACAGACACTGACGTGCAGTCAATATCCCTCTGCTCTGCTGGTTATCCCCAGCTAACCAGTTAACACTGATTAAATCTAATAGGTATGGCACTGCTGTATGGCATTAATTTGGAGCAATGTGCAATGAGTGCACTAAAGAAAGCTTCATTTCCTGGTTCAGCAACATTACAGGGAAGCAAGTGTAAGGAATTCAAGTGTCATTGTATCCTGATAATAATCAGGTGACCCTAGAATGATCATGTAACAGTCAGAAATAAAAGCTACAGGGGAATATATATGACAACGTGGGAGAGAACAGTAAAATAATTGGTCCAGTGTATTGGGACGGATGGCATGGTTGAGCCTGGTAGCACTGATAGCACGGCTAGTGAGTTAGCTGTATCCCCTCAAGGCCCTAAGACAGCTCCTGTGTGTCCGTACTGTATTTTCCAGGCTAACAACAATATCACCCTGCCGCTGCCGATGTGTGACTCATAGTTGGTGTGGTGGAAGTTGAAGTGACTCTATCTGCAGCAGTAGATAGTTTTCTAGCCCCCTGGCACCGGGATAGAGAGCGACTGCTGGAATGTCTCATGTGGTCAGGGAGATATGTTCTTCACAACACCGGCGCCCGCTTTACAGCTCAACAAGAAGGGGTTACCGTAGCGACTGTGAATCTACGCTCGCAGAAATGCAGCTCGCCCAGAACAACATCTTGGCAGAGGCCAGGTTCATTTTGTCATGCAGCATTTTCGGTTTTATTTTAGCCAGTAAAAGTTTTAATACGGGGGGATTTTTAACATTGGATTAATATGTAAATTTCTACGAGGCCTCTCTTCGCTTATTGCTCATATGATGCTTTTATGAGTTTGATTTTGAAAATGAACAGAGCTATCGGGGATGAAATGTAATGTGTTACCTGAACAAAGATTTGAGCGTGACCTCCAAAGAGCTAAATCAAACAAAGTACAAATCACATCAATCATCCTGACCCACATAGCAGAGTCATCTACTCTGTTTTTGTTACAGAGTGTTAAACGTGTGTATTTTCTGAAAGCTGAAAGTGTAGTGGGTCATTTTGTATTTCTGTATTTTGTTTTCCAATGTAGTATTTGAGATGCATGTATTTTTAAGTCCTTTCATATTTTTAATACCTTGTTTCTCTTTATTTCAATTATTTCCAAGTCCTCAAAAAATCATTTTACAAGTTTTCCATTTAAGCATCATCTCTGACTAGCCAGTTGGATTTAGTTTTCTGTGGTACTCACTGTACAATGAGCCTGCAAGCCACAGTGATATAAGCCCAAAACCCAGATCACTTCCATACTGCTGTCTACCAGGCAGATTCTCTCTGATTATTACTAAGTCTACGCAGGCTACAGGCCTCCCACAGACTTATTTATCCTGATTAAAACGCAGACCAGTAATGTGTACTGTCCAGTGAAAAAAGTGCATACCCATCTTTTTGCATACTGCATAAATTCTCTGGAAAATTCCGCAGGATTGTTTTTTATTAGGGTAAAGTTCCCAGGAGCTGCACAGCCAATAAAAAGCCAACAAGATAAAAGAGCAGGGAGGATTAGGAAGGGATGAAAGCTGTAAAATTTTCCATATTATCTTGTGAAATGCTATGTTCTCTGCTCTCTCTTATTACATTTACCTTAATTATTCTGAAGGACAGAGCCAGAGTGGGAGTAATTTCAACTTTCAGCAAGTCATCCCAACATACTCAGTGCTAATTCAGATACTTTTTTGTTGTCTGAAATACATTCTTTTTCTAATGGCAAGAAAGTGGCTATGGACTTGGCCATAAATTAAGTACATTGTTGTTCAAAGACAACCTGACTCACCCCCCTCCCTCTGCCCTCTGTGTTGCGTGTCTAAGAATCGCACCACAAGTCATGGAGACTCATAAAAGGAGAGGCGAAGAGACATTGAAATATCTGAACCTTGCAAAGATAAACAAACTGAGGTATTCATTGCACATTTTATGGGCTGTCCAAAGAATTCTGTCCTCTGTCAGGACTTTTTGGTGCAGCGCTAAGGCTTTAGGACTGCAGATCAATTTGCGCAATCAAAAGCACACTTACACCCACATATAAAAGCAACTGTGTGCATGCACGACTAGATCCATACACTCGTACAGACTCAGACACACACACAATAAATAAATAGTTAAATAAATGGGCTTACTTTGCCCAGTTCATGGATCAGTTTTCACTGTTTAGTTCTAAGAACCATCTGGGTCTCTCCTTTCACTCTGGTCTGTGGAGCGCAGATGCTCCTTTTGTGGCGTGCTCCAAATCTTAATAAGCAGTTAAAATATTTACCGAGGTGGGTTTTTTCCCCCCTATCACATTTTCTTCTCCTGTTTCTTTTTTATCATTATTATTATTTATACCTTTTCACAGGCAAAAAATGGAGATGTCCACTAAATGTGATTGATTGGGCTTAAAAATGGCCATTATTACCATTAAGCTCCACATGTCAGCTGCTGCTTTTGTGCCGGCTGTATTTCTAAGCTAACCAGTGATCCATGAGCGCAGACAGGAGGGGGAAGAATGTAATGCTCTGAAAGAAATGCCCATTTCTCTATGGATCCTTCACTTGATTAAAAATACAGCTGCAGACACTAGCATACAAGAGGCAGAGAGAGACTCAAAGAAAGGGGAATGAGAAGAAAGAAGAGAGTGAGAAAGAGAGCAAAGGGCCAAACCCTGATGTTTTAGAAAAAGGAACTTTCCCTGAAAAGGAGGAATAACTTCTTTTGACTGACTGAAAATAAAAACAATGGCATATTGGGACTTTTTACTTGTATATGAGTATGTGTGTGCTAAGTGCTATGTGGCAAAAAGATAACTGAATTTCCAACACACACGGGAACTAAAACCTGTGGAATGTGAGGAGGGGGTTGGTGTGAATCTGTTTACTGTTGTTATTGCTGGATTGCTACTAACAATTTATCGGTCGGGTGCATGCAAAGTTAGTGTTGACAATGGACACCCTGTATGAGAAAAACAGCCAAAAGTAGCAGAGTAAAAAGAATACCTGGAGCGCTTTGCCTTTTGTTCTGTGTAAAAATGTCAGGATCCATTTGATTCACACAAATTAAATCACTACATGAACATAAAAAGATGGAAACTTGAATCTATGCAATATGTAGGATTTTTGGATGTTGCTGCCATGATTGGGTACGGGTGCATGATGACTGTGTTTAGATGATGTGAGTAAGGCATGATCTCATGGGAGATGTAAACAGCATAGCCTCATAGTTGTGTGATCCAGTGAGTCATCACGGTCACACAGTGGTGTTTGGATTTGACTTCCTGTAAATTAAAAGCTTTCACATGTCAGTGGACTAATATGGTCTTATTAAGCTACCCAAAGGAAGAGGCCTTTTGCCCAATCAAGAAATATGTTTTAGGGCATTGTTAAAAGCAGGAAATAGTAGTTTCACCATGCACCTTCCTGTACTGAAATTTCCACAACAACTTTATTCCCCTTTTTCAAAGAAGGGAGGAGGAAAAAAAAGACAAAAAATGAACGTATGCTGCCAACTGCTTACTGCATGATTATATTAACACTTTTTCTCAATAGCTTTGGTAACAGATACTTACAAAATATCCCCTTTTGTTTCCACTAACCCAACATTTGCAGTATACATAATCTGTATAACTCAGTGGTTTATTTGGAACAAGGCTAGTATGCAGAACACTGATTGAAGCTTGAAGTCTGTGAGGCTTCATAGTATCAACTTTATCTCCAATAACATAGACGCGATTCCTTGGTGCTCGTTGACATGATCCAGTGACTCAGACCTGCTGGAGACACAGAGGTGACAGTGGCAATTGGTCTCCCAAGCTCTCTATAGGAGTCATCAGTCATCTAGGCAGCCATGGCCATTAATTTACTCTGTGGGAGGAGACTGTCCACCTCCATGAGCCCGTAGAGTTTTATGAGTGACGGCATTGCAGACAATTTATCTCACAGGTGACCAACCTGTACGGCATCAGTGGGGCGTCTTCTTCCCATGTTCACTAGCTGACACTAGCATATGCCGCTGGTCTTTCTGCCTCGCCATATGTTCATAACTGCAGAGCTGTGTTGATACAGTGTGCGGAGGCGGACAAGAACATGAGAACATGCGCGGGGTCTGGAAAACATGACCTCACACGCGTTCCAGAGTGGAAAGATTCCCAGAGGTCAAAGCACTGTTGTTCCTCAGAGGGGAAGTGCCCAAGGGTCCGCAGGGCCATTGAGTGACCTCACCAGGCGACATATCGAGCAGAGGGCAATCTGCTCAAGACGCCCACCAGCATCCCAGTGCTAATGCAGCGGCTGGGAATAGGAACGCTTGCAGCAACGGGCTCCAATCATGTCCCATCGAGAGCCATGTAGTGTATGTACCAAACACTACTTCAGCTGATTTCACTGATGAGTCCCTCCTTATATAGCTCCTATAGCCGTCTCTATATTAATACTGATGGCAAAGTTTTAAAAGATTTATCGGTATGTTTCTTGGCTTTAAAGTCAAACTGAAACTGATTTCATACATAAAGCTCCACTAGGCAACTTTGCTCATTGGTGGCTCCAAATGCCAGTGAGTAATCTGTAATCTGCACACAGCATGCTCATGTTTACCAAACCGGCCAGTCTGGGTTCACTTTATGCCAAAGGATAGCAAAGGCAAAAGATCTAAAGTTGGTAAGTCCAAAACTCAGGTCAGTTTTGTAATGTGCTTTTTTGATTTGCCATGAGAAGATTTCCCACCAGTGACCATACCGGACACCTGAAATTCATTTGGGCATCTCAATTAGGGGGGATGGGACGCTCTTTTCTGTTGCAGCCCCACTTCACGATTCACTTCATGAGCTGCATTTTGACGTAAAAATCAGTTCATACTCAAGTAATCTACAGCCCCATTCATGTTACTCTACTTTTATCATCCAAGTCATTTGTGTGTGTGCGTCACTTTAAAAATGTATCATTCATCAATTCAACAATTCAATTCAACCTACTTTGTGAGTAAAACTCTTCTAAGTTTAACTACTGTAAAGCAACACGCTGGAATGCAAACTCTTGTTGGCATTGCACATCAGTGATGGATCCCTCACCACTCTACTAGGCTCTGTCTCTCGCCTCAATTGAAATAAGTCATCTCTTTTTGTCCCTTTATCTCTGCCTTAACATCCCTCTCTTCCTCTCTCTAGCCATCACTCTCCTCCTATTTTTGGTGGAGGTGCGTTTGTTCTGTTGTCCCTCTTTTATAGCTCTGCACCGTTTGTTTTATTTATCTGACAGCCGTCCCCCCGTATTGTCCCGGGTTATCAGCGCTCTCCTGCAGATCGCGTTACCGCCTGTGCGAGGCTCTGACCCATCTCAGGGTTCACCTTTAAATCTGATTCTTATCATTACCTCCGTGATAAATAGGCAAGGCTTAGGTGGAGATTACTCTGCTCGTCCTGTTCCCCTTTTCCCACTGTCGACGGCGCTCCCCATTGGGCCCGGAGCTGTCATCCCAGTCTCAATCAGGAGGAAGGCAAATACTCAGCTCTGTTCCTCTAAAGATTTGGTGACTTTAGAAAGAAAAAAAAAAAATACCGCTGTTCCCATGTGAGTAGTCTCTTATCTCCAGTGGGCGTCCTTAAAACCCTCTTCCCACTCTGCCTGGCTCCTCTGAGAGTTAGTCAGCACACCGTCATACTGACAACTGAGCTCCCTCATTGATTTTTCACACGGTTCTTATCTGTGGCAATAGTTTCAGAAAGTTTTTTTTTGTTTTGTTTCTCTAACCAATGAGTGTCGTTTCAAATGTAATCCGCACACCTACCGTTCCCACTCTCTGCAAGTCCCCCTATGGTGTTTCTTACCACAACTCTGTCTCACTTCTGTTGTGTTTCTGTGTAGCTATGCCTGTCATTTAAAGCTTAGGAAGCCATAGGAAGTGGTGAATTGAAACTTAAGAGCAAAATACAATCCATCTCCTAAACAGAGGCAAGTGAGCGCTACATCCAGAGAAAACTGGACTCGCCAGTGTTAGATCTTTTGTCTCTCTCGTCCCTTTGGTATGAACCAATCACAGACCAGACGTTTTGGTAAACATGATCGTGCTGTGTGCGGTATACTGACATCATGTTACATGATTTCTGGGTATTGAAGTGCAGATTTTTTCCAACAGTGACCTAACACTGCCATTTGGAGCCGCCAATGTGCAAAGTTGCCTAGTGCAGCTTTAAACGGGATTTTTGAGATCCCATTTTAAAGAACTGGTGGTGTGAGACCACGTTTCTGGATGTCCACACCAGGCCTGTCCCATGTGTGTCTCCTGTCACTGTGCTTATATAAAAGTGTGTCTGTGTTTTATTATTTTATTGAAATGTGTTCTTGCTGTGTCACTCCTTATCTTTACATCGCTCATATGCACATGATGACTGGATTGTGCCTCACAATGCGATTATGACCGGTTGGACCTGTTTCCTGGCTCATCAAATTACAATGCAAGCAAAATCAGACCCGTCTACTAGTGTGATCTCATTTGTAGGTGTGTGTGTGTGTGTGTAACGTAGATGAAATACTCCACATCCTCATCATCTCTTTGTCCAGGCAGCGGACACTGAGTGACTCAGTGGTCAGTCCTGTGACCATCCTGCCCTCCAGGCTTTGATTGATGGTCACTAACGGCCAACCCTGCCGGCCACCACAGGGAAATATGGAATTCATTATTTAGTTTCCCATGTGGGGTCAGAGGTTAAACTGAAACAATGATAAAATGGGGGAATCGTTTGCTTTGGACCACGAACGGGGGACCGCCCTGTGCACGGGAGAAGAAAGGGCTCACGCTGACATTAGCAGCTGGGTTCCCTCACCTATATCATGTGGACAGTTTTAACAGCAGTAAGCTGAAAGAAGTGCATGACCGGGTGATGGAGGACCCTAATGTGAGTCCTGGGTCGCAATACCTAACCCAGGTTCACAATCTTTAAGTAAACATTTACAAGGATGCATACATTTGCCATATTCATCAATGTGAGAATTTGCAGCTGCTGTCACGCGAGCTGTAAAAGGCGAGCTTAACGTACGGCCATCACGCCGGTGGTCTCTCTGCAATGAAGCCACGTGGCAGATGATGTTTGTGTAATATTTATAGCACATCATTTTATGCATTACTACTTTTTCCAGCAAATAACAAAATTGTATGCATTACACTTTTTCCTCTCACACTTTTTTCTCTCATTCTGTTGATTTAATTGTATGTTATGTAATAATGCTAGTCACCCTTTTTGAGAATCTCTCCTATCATATATAGGCTTTTCCATCAGCATATGAGGCTGACCCCATGACCTCCTTCACTTGGCCCTATTTGGTCCAATTATTAGCCGAAATGACGAATTTGATCTCCTTTCAAAAGCAGCCCTACAAAAGGCCTCCATTCTTTCCCCATCGTGTTTGGGCAGCAGGCTAACAAGAGCAGACTGGTGCATTAATGATGATAGATTCCACACCCAGGGCCTTGGAGAACAATCACTCCCAGAATGCCATGCAAGAGCCTGACCTCTTGACCTGTCTCAGGCCACACAGCAAAGGAAATCTATAAGCAGATTTGGAGGCAGGAGTGACCAGTGGCCAGAGTGACTGGTCAGTAAGCGTAGGAGCCTGTTTGCTGGACAAACACGCTCAGGCACACAAGCGCCACAGCTGGGGAATAATCCCATCGGAGGCCTCTAATATCCGGGCCATGTAAAATAGAGGAGCTGTAAGATATGCAAATCTTTTTAAAACCTAATGAAGCACAATCTTATTTCACAACAAGCTGAATATTGTCCCAAAGAGGCAGAAAAAGACAAGTTGAATTGAGTCCCTTGGTGTTTCCCTGTGGGAAACTTGTCATCTTTGAACTCTGAGGGGGTCCTATCCCTGCACCTCAGCAACCACTGCCATCGCCCAGTGAAATACAGGCCTGTTTCCTCTATAGGTCCTTTCAGTCAGGGAGAATCCTATTCACCACCATGCTACTGTACTCACTTCAGCTTATTTACATCAGCTAGATAGACTGCCAGAAGGTAGAGTAAATGTTGGCCCGGGGAGTAGTTTCAGGCTACTAAGAGCTATAAAGAGCCATCTATCTATCTATCTATCTATCTATCTATCTATCTATCTATCCATCTATCCATCTATCCTTCTATCTATCTATCTATCTATATCTATCTATCTATAAATGATCTTTGTCCAGCATATTCCTGTGGTTCAGGTATCTTTACTCTTATGAATTTATGGAGATGTGTGTTTAAATCTCCACACCCCCATGTTATTATTA
>CABFOQ010024853.1:0-11077 GCA_900660455.1 Gephyroberyx darwinii
AAGAGAGAGGATATAAAATATATATATATATATATATAAGGTTTCCAACTCAGGATCACTCATTACACATGAGTAGAGAACCAAACCTTTCTTACATCTTACCTTACCCTCTTTTTCTTTTTCATCCCTTTTAACTCCATCTCTCTTTGAGTTCACAGAAAACTATCATATCACTGGATTTGAATCCCTTCCTTTTTCAAAGACTGGGAGTTTCAAAATAGAATCAATCTGGCATCTGAGGAATTTAAAAGACTTTTTTGCAAGTTCCACTGGGGCTTAAAGAGGAAGGGAGACCAACTTCATTATGTTTTCGTCGCTAGCCTTTTGAGCACCAGTGATTTGAAAACAAATGGAATTGCAAAACAGGCCCAAATCATATTCTCCTCTCAAAAGTTAAAGTTGTAATCCAGATGTTAGAATATTTTTATTACATGACATACGCACTATAGACGTTGAATCCTGTACTACACATTGCACCAGTTAGCTATAAAGAAGTCAAATTAAGAGACCAACTTTACATTGAAACTTTGCTTGACATTGCTGCCCTGAGGGAGTGTTGGCTGGAAAGTCTACGCTTTAGCTTGGAGTAACATGGAGGATGAAGGCTTGAGGGAGGGGCAGAGGGGGGTTGGCCAAGCAGCAGTTTGAGTTATGATGAGGCAATTTTAATGAGGTTCTGGTCCCTGCAGCGAAAGCCCCTGTTGACTCTTTTCTGTTTCAGCATGAGAAAAAAACTGCTTTCCTATTTTCCTCCGGTGCCAAAAGGTAATTGAAAACATTTCAGGGGCAAAGCATGGTCTGGGGCCCCCATATGACTCTCATCCCTTCATTATCCTCAACAATAATAAAGAGGCATTACAATTATTAATGGTTGGAGCAGAGGCCTGCTTTCTTAAAGTGGCAGTGCTGTCTTTTGCGTCTCATAACAAAGGCCCATAAATGCATTCATCACTTTGTTGGCATTTTTAAACATCCACTGCCATGGGAAGCATTAGTATCTGTAACACAACACAGCATTTTATTTTGGACTGTTCAAAGCCAAACTGTGGCTTATTTATTTCATAATAAACTAATAGCATACAAGAAATAGTTCCATACTCCACAGATCAATGCACGATCACTCCAATAGCCATAATAAAGAATGACCTCAAATATTATTATTATAAAATAGTATTATGCTATTATGAAGTATTATGCTTTAAATGTGCTTCTGGGAATTGGGTTTAGTATACTTCATTTAGAGAGAATATGTTGCAAAGAAAACCCCACCAGCATTCACTTGTCAGCACTTTCAACAAGCAACATTTGTCTGCAAGTTGATAAACTATACCCAATTTTGCTTTTTACACTTATCTTGCACAAGAGCAAGATCCAGCGTTGCACTGTGATGCATGTACACCAAATGTTAAAATTCAGAGAGAGAAGGTATGTGTTTGAATGCTGCCAACTCGCATATTTGGAGTGCTTGTCTGCCAGTAACAAGCTAAGACTGAACTTTCTCACATAACTTCCTCTGTCTTCCTCTGGGGTAGTCGTCTCCTCGTGCTCCCCCACTCCCTGAAGTCGTGGCAGAGGAACAGAGTGAATGAAGTGCCCCCGCATTGTGCTGCTCCACCATTGTGTATTTTGCATTTCCATGATAGAGGTGCCACTCGACTTCTCCTCCAATCAATGGGCTGGAGGGCCCATCTCCTTCCCTTGAAAAACACCATGGCTGCCATCAATGGTTTCAAGCCCCATTATCAAAAGTGAAGGAGAGGACACCAGCTCTTTTTTTAAAAGTGTACAGAGCTGAATGACTCATAACACAGCAAAGCACAAGCAGACATACAAACCCACACAAACATTCCTGTTCTGATTAAAAACGGTATTATGAAATGGATAGCCCTGGACCTCAGTTGTGATTGTTTGAGACATGTTCAAAGCAGTAATAAAGTTTATTGTTAAGTTCATTTAAAGTTTAATGCACTAACCAGAAGTCACCACTTATACTAGCACTTATGTGTTGCTTAGTGGCTATTTGGTTTAGCTACTGTTTAAGAACTGGATTGCTTGGTGAGAGAAAAACATTCAACTATTATTGATTAAAGATACATAGTGAGCATTGCCATTTTACAAAAGTAATAAGCCACTCAATGCAATACTTTGATTTTAGGACAGGTAAAACTCTGCCTAACAATGCCTCTTAGCTGTTCAAAAATTGTTGTAAATCAGGTTATCATTTAAATAATGGATCTCATGCAATCTGGGTGGATTCCAAAAAAGGTTTCTTTGGTTTTCCCCTACAGGAGAACTGTGATTGGTCAAAAAACATTTTAGATGGGGACTTTTTTAAAGAGGTATTACATGTATGGTCCTATCGTTGTTATGGCACAAATAAAAAGTTATGATAAGGAAACATTTGAATGCAAAAGTATGTCAAACCTACACATTTAACGTCCAATAAATCTTACATTTTGCAGTGACCCATTGGAAATAATGATATTAAATTACTTCAGTTTCAGTTTTTCTGCACTGGATTTGGACCCATGACTGTCTGATGATCGCTTTGATCACCACTATTGAGGTAATAACACTCAGGCAATATTGCTCCATCAGATTTTGTTTTACGAAAGCTAAAGCAGTAGTGACCTTAGTGTCACTAGGCATGGTAACTCAGCAGATTTCCCTTCAAATAACACATTTAAACTAAAAAAGCATATTTTCCCATGTTTTCCTGTCATACTTCTTTGTAAAGAAACAGAATAACTAGAATCATTTCAATAAACTTGAATGAAACAGAACAAAGAGATTAAATGAACAAATATTGCCCTGCACTTCTTTAATGAATCTATGCTGACTGGATCTCTCAGAAATGGGATAAATACAAGTTCAAGACACAACCACACCACCTCACATAAAACATTTGAAACATGTATTTATTTAATGTGCACACATTCAGAGGAGTGTGTTTGTAATGGCCACTTAATATCTTCCATTCACCCAAACACAAGCTTCTTTTTTCACTGTGTGTCTGTGTAAAGACTCCTAACAAACACATGGGGTGAGGATAAATAAACTGACCGAAACCCTTCTTGGCTCCATTTGTGTTGCAGTCCCCATGGGGAGGGGTCTTTCTTCCTTATGTTTGAGCAGGTTTCAAGAATGAACAGTTTATACCTCATGCAAACATTTATGTTTACAAGGTCAAGTGTATCGATCTAACTAAGAGCTTTTCTTTTCAGATGCATTTTTTTTTTAATTTGCCCTGGGATTTAGACAAATTCCAGTAGCTTACATCAACTTTGGTTTTTAATGAAGGGCTTGTGGAGTAAGTCTTGGTGCAGCTGTCAAAAGAAAGCTGCTCCGCTGTAACAGCCTACTTCTAATATGGTCACATAATGGTGCAGTAAAACAAATATAAAGACTCGTAGGCACTTTTAGAGAAAACATATATTTCCTTCTTCTGTGGTCACATAATTCACTAGAGAAAGAGTGAGGCTTTACCTATGTCTTTACAGTGCAAATCTCAATAAACAAATATTTAGACAAAAAACATTTTATACAATATACTGTACAATTTACCTTTATATAGTTGACATATAAAAATAAGCTCCTTCAATTTTTTTTCAGATTGACTCATATACTATTTTAATGTGAAGTTGAAATATTTTTTATACTCCACCTGATCCAACGAAATTACTGCCATTTGAATGCTTTGACATGTGTAATACTATTGAACAGACCAGCATGTATTCTGTCAAATTATTCTGACAGGTTTGTGCAAATCTAAAACAAAGTTTAGTCGATGGAGGCGCGAACTGACCAAATGCTGTGACAATAACGATTTATAGCCGAATGAATGTCATTTTTTATGACCTGGATGACTGATTCTGTTCTGCTATGGATGACAACAAAGCAGAGCGTGAGGTGTGGCGATTGAAGCCTCGGGGTTGTTTTTTACGGCAGGATAGCACCGCAGACCATGACTGTTTCTTAGCTGCGACTTTGTCGTCGAAACAGCTTTTTCAGATAAATTTGGTTAAAACCAAGATGGTGGTCACGACTTTTAGTGCAGTCTGACGGGGTGGGGAGCCGCTCGAGCTTTCCATGTAGGGATCCTCCGGGTCGCAGTACTCAACTTCGGGATCGTCCTCGGAGTCTGAAAAGCCGCTACCCGCGAATCTGTCGTTTGAATCAAAGCAAAAAGTTTTCATGCTCAATTTTATGTACTCGCATATGGTCCTGTCTGTGCCGTCGCACACGCAAGTGTCTAGCTGTTGTGCTTTCGGTATGGAGCGCATGTTGGCTATCACTCTCCGGCATCCGTCCGAGCATCTCTCGCCTCCAAAAAGTTTTCGGCAGTGGGTTAAATAGTCCCTCATGGCGTTGCTGCATGGCAGGTCTTTCTCACACTGGCGACGGGCTTCGGTGCAGCCCATGTTGCTCGTCCGCGGCAGGCACGGCTCAATGGCTCGTTTGGTGCTCCAGCAGACCGGGTCCGAGGCGCAGTCACAGTCCTCCAAAACTGGCCCGCTGTCGGTCAGATTGAGTTGAATGAGAGAGGATATGCAGTGGCTGGGGCACTTCTTACGAGCCCCGTTAATAACAGGCGCACAGGCGTAAAGGTACTGATCATATGCGTAACGGCACTCGGGCTCTTCCTGACACTTAATCATGGCTTGCCAGCAGACCAGACGGCGACCCTGGTGAGGGGAGCCGACACAGAGACCGATGAGTATGATGAATACACAGCATAATAGCAAAACCAGTGTCCTCGTCCGCTCCATCAACCTGGCAAAACTTGCCATTTCCACGGGGAGTGAAACTCAAAAATGCCAGACTTCAGCATAAGGACCTCAGTAATTCCATTAAACTGTGTCAAAAGTTGGCAAGAGCACATCCATCGTTTCATCTCATGTCATTTTTGAGGCATCACAAGTAAGATACTCGGCAATGGCCATAGCGAACCAACACACACACACACACAATGTGCCAGAGAAATTAAACCTGAGAGGTTTGTGTTTCTGCAGATGAGTACAAGATATCCAATTTTCACCAGATCCCAGTCGGATTCAGAAGACTTCTCATGCGTTGATATCCCCTGTCGTTCGGCGCACACACCGACGAGTTGGAAGTTCCTGACAACCGTAAAGTCTTTGCCGTGATTCGTCCAGCGAAACAGACGCAACAACCCGGGTTTTCCTTCCCAAACTATTTCTCAAATGAAGCCGATGGCGCTTCTTCCCGGAGTTACGCCTTCACGTCCTCTCGGTCCAACTACAGCGTCGTAATGAGGGCTGATGTGATGGACTGATTAGGTTACTGCAACTACCGTGTCCTATTGGTCCGATCAACTGTTGTGATTTGCTCGTCACTGATGGGCAGTGACGCAAGGCATTGTTTAAAAGTTGACTAGTAAAAAGAGGCAAGGAAAAACCTAATGCAGCTTTAAGCATACACTTTAAAAAATCCTTACAAAGACCAAGACGGGTTATATCCCATTTATTATCTTCAAGTGCTCACAAATTATGAATATTTTTTGCTACTCAACTCACACAAGAATCCTTAACCACAGATGTGGAATTGGCTTTGAAAAAAGTTTCTGAAAATACTGAAGATAGGACCATATGCGACAGACAGGACCATATGCGAGTACATAAAAGTGAGCATGAAAACTTTTTGCTTTGATTCAAACAACAGGTTCGTGGGTAGTGGCTTTTCTGAAGATACTGAAGACTACCCATAAACCTCTTCCTATTATATTTGCTTTATACTACCCCAATATTTGCGTATTAATTGATATATAATTTAACTTCCATGGTCTGAGCCTTGAAAATTGCTCATCACTCTCTGAAGGTGAGGAAGTGCAGCGTCTTTGGAAAACATTGGGTTTTTGTCGCTTCCCTATATGGATAAATGACAGCTGTTATAACACATGCACCCCCCCACACACACACTTTCCACAGTGAAATATAAGTTAGTATTTACACAAGCTTTAAGGGTCTCACTATGTTACAGCATACTCGTGAACACTGCACCGGCACATTTGCACGTGCCAATAAAGACATGACAGCTCAGTGGTTTAAGAGCTATAATCTCCAGACAGAGAGCTGAGAAACTACCAGAAGCCTTCGCGTGAAAAAAAACAACACTGACTGCCTTATATAGCCTACTCAGCTGTGCAAGTATGAGCAAGCGGTAGTGTGAAACCCTAATGACACAAAAGCCTTTTGGTATGGGTATTTCCTATTTGCTATAGATTAATAAAACACTTAAAAAGAACAACAGATCCAGCCACAAGGCACATAAACAAACACGGTGTTCTGCTTGAAGCCACTGTGACTTAAAGCAGCTCAGTGAAAGGACCAGTGTTTGCTGCATCCTCCTCACCATTTGCCCACAGTTTAGTTCCTGGTAGGGGCCATGAGGCCAACAGACACAGAGTAGAGAAAAACACTCAGTCACTCAGATTGCTCTGCTCTCCTGACCCCGTCAAATCACTCCACTATGACCACAAAGATCTGGCAGCTCTCAGGGGACCCTTGGACCCCCGACTCCAATTAGAGAGATTAGAGAGGATTCAGGCCGAGTGCAGAAAAGTTCTCAGCCCTGCGACTCACTACTACTACTACTGCACCTCCACACATTTGCTGACATCAGCGCAGAGCATAGAGTCAAAAAGATAGTGCTCAATAATGACTGTATCACCGCTTTGGACTAAACTCTGGGTACCTGCAATCTTGGCTCATTGCAGAATCCCACATTCACATCCTCATCTGATTCACGAGGCTTGAGAGGGCTAGCAGCTTCGTATTTCTCTGACTAAGGTTTCTTTTTGGAAAACTGAGCACCGACTGAAGTGCACAGACCCTGTCCATACTTGCACTTCACTTTTAAGAAGTAGTGCATAATGCATAGCAGAACCAAAATCTCATCAGTCTTGGACGGCAGCCAGACAGGAACAAGGGCCAGATTCACTCGAGCCAGCATGTCTGTATGATGGAGCAGGCAGCTGCTCTCCCCCTAACTGTACCCCTGAAATTACCCTAATACGTCACATTCTTTACTTTTATACCTAGCTCTAGTCTCAGATTGTTCTAAGGGGAACACAGCGAGCATAATATAAACCCAGTTCTCTTTGCTGTTGTAGTTCAGTGTCCTCCGTTTGTTTCAAAGGAGTTCCTCCGGGTCTGCATCCTGTACATGCGGTTGCTCGTGGCGACTTGCATATAATAACGATTCCAGAATTGGAATGCGGTTCTCAGGAATAGATTCACAAATACTCATGCAGAGACAGACATGCTCTTCAGTTTGTCTCCACTGCTGTCAGAAGTCATTACACACAAGCTGCTGTGCCAGAATATTTCACTGAACTTTGCATTCAAGTGCTTCCAAGCCCAGCGAGAGAGAGAGATAGCGAGAGAGAGAGAGAGAGAGAGAGAGAGAGGAGCTGATATTTAAAAAGCTGCCAAATGTTTTCCTCCCTGCATTTATTCATGCTCCTGTGGCTCATGGAAACTGCTGTTATGAATGTCTGTCTTACAGATATGCTGATATTATTTCCTCATTTTTAAAAGTGGGATTCACATCAAATGTGACCTCGTTTGTGAAAATGAGAAAAACAACTTTTTGTTGGCCAATGCCTGCTAATATGATGAAGACAGGAAAGAATTTTATGCCTTTGGATATGTAACCATTATCAATCAAGACATGACAGTTAAGGATTTTACCTGAGAGATTAGAGAGGAGGGAATCTCAATTCCTCTCCTGGATCAAAGTGGGTATGATGTCATGGTCTTACAGCAATATAGCCTGTGTTCTGGTCAGTATCACTGTCCGTCCTTTCTAGAGTCCAGCATACCCTGTGCTATTATCTGAGCAGATATGTTCTAGGATGGCACCACATGTTCGGAGACTAAGTGCACCCCTCTAGGGAAGCCACGCACCAGGAAGAGGATTTGGCTTTGAACTCATAGAAGAGAACAGAGACACAGAGTTCAAGCATCGGTCATCTCCAAGCACATTCCTGGCCAGAAGCATGCAAGTCAGATCCCTGGCAATCAAAGGTGTCTTTATCAGGAGATGCACTCCATATGTGGTATGATATGAGGTTAAACAATCACTAATACGTCCAACCCAGACGATGAACTAGAAAACATCCAGCGGGCACTGGCCTGTCTGTTTCATGGAATAGATTAAAAATCAGACGTACCACCAGACAGGAAGTAAAGTTGGATAACGTTACACATAGCGATAATATATCTGTGAAAGCTGTGAAATAGATTGGAGTGGAGGTTAACTTCAGACAGAGAGCTGGACCCTGTTTTTGCCATTACCAAGGAGGGTAAGGGATAGTAGGTGCTGTAAGAGATGAATGGCACCTGCAGTAAAATCTGTTTTTTAAGGGAAAATGGACGAATACCAGGGTCGCTCAGGACTACAGTACAAAGATATTGCATGACACTGATCTGATTTCTCACCATGTTTTTCAGATGAGCTGTCTAATTTCCTATTTCCTATTTATCTTATGTACAAAAAGGCAAAGCTAATAAAGCCACATAAATTGACCCAGAGGTAATACTACTGACGGGAATTGTGTCTCGGAGGAACGTGTGATTTACGAGATAAAAAAGAAACTCCAGTGCAAGACAGGGATTTAGATTTAGTTTGAAATGTGACCTTTCCTCCCTTCTTTAACTCTGATCACGTACCTCTCCAAAGGAAATACCTGCTCAGGGACAGATAGGCCACTAGGACCTCAACACAGAGAAGTCATTGTTGACCAGATCAAGGCCATATAACAGGCAACTTGAGAGGGGAAAACCACTCGGCATCCAATGAGAGATGAGAAACAGGGGAAAAGGAAGGACTTTGTGTGTTAAATGATTGGGACTCGGTCAAACTTTTAAAGCCAGTTCAAAAACAAAAGAAACATGGGACATACTGCTTATAAACTGTAGATAATGGGACATATTTTGCACTTAATGCAATCAGCTGTTTGCTAAAAAGCCCTCAAGTAACACAAAGTAGAGAGAGATCATCCTTTCCTAAAAAAATGTATCATATATCTGAGATACTTTTGTCAGGGCTTGTCGGAAGGGGCCAATGTGTGATTATTAGTCTGTAAATGTTTGTATGTACACACACACACACACACACACACAGAATAGAAACAGCAGGATGCTAGCTTGCCAGAAACTCATTTCCAGGGTGCGTTCTGTAACTCGGTCCCCTTGGCTGCCTGCCAGTGTGGGCCACGTTCTGAGCCCAATCTTGAAGGCGTAGCCGTTGTTTCAGGAGAAAATGAGATGTGACCCAGGGCTTTCCTGAGTAATCACAGCTCTGGGAGAGGCACTGAGGGCAATGTATGAAGAGTATGAGCCATTGTTCCCAGATTATATCGCTGGCAGCCGAGAGAGCAACAGTCATACTTCAGGCTAGACACAACAGGAAATATGTTTGGGCTGATTTATGCCATTTTTTTGTGCATCTCACAACCTCAGTAAACTGAACATTGGTGCACTTGTTCTACAGGCCCATCAACAAGTAACACAACCAGAGTAGATAGAGCTATATATCATTCCCACTCAATATAAAAGCAGACCAATTTTTGTTTCATAACATGACGTATTTACGACTATGTTTCATGTGAAAGGTCACAAGTCAATGTAGCCCTGATACAGAACCCTTTTTTTGACTATAGTCAATGTAACTCATACAAACATATCTAAGAACATCCTTTGATATATTTTAATATTATCACTTATTACTCCTAATCCTCAAAATCACACATATCGTATAACGGTAGGTACAGTAAGAAGCTCATAATGATTTGGGTGGACATACCACAGATGTGGTTGTCTTCAGAGACAGTAACCACACACACATTTGCAATCCAAACACACCACCCTAGGAGAGGCAGAGCACCAGTGGTGGTCTGGTCCGACTGTCCTCACTCCTGACAACATAGAATAAATGTTCATAGTTCACTCTTTGCCTCTTCCACACACAAACACCACAGTTACTATTTGAAACCTCCCAAAATGAACAGAAACAAAATCAACCAGAATTTCAGAGTTCATATATATATATATATTTCCCTCCAGGGCTTCTCTAATCTAATCTATTGTGTTTGATGATTAGAGTGAACAGCAGCAGGGGTGGTCTGGCTGAGATAATGATTCTCTGACCTGTGGATGACCAGCATAAACTGCTGATATCCATGTGATGTGATGGCTCTATGAAAATGTGATGGCACAAAAGCCTGTTAGTCTTTCAATGTACCTTCCTAATGCACTGTAGGTTTAACCATCACACCTGCACTCATCCCTGCAGAAGAATGAGTTTTGTCATGATGCACATTATTCCCCTTTAGCAGGGTAGGCGATGCTAAACATAACTGCCACCGAGATCCATTTTGTGTTAGTCCAATGCTAGATATTGCTTTTGCACAGCTATCTGGACATTATCGATAGCAACTCATGCTCACATAGTCATTAAGTATTCTCTAGATCTCTTTCAGGTACAAATATGGGTCCATTCTGCAGGAAGGTTTAGACAGTATTGGGATTAGCGTTTAGCTCCAGTCAGGGTGGTCTGGGACACAGGGTTTATGCTTAGTTTAAACACAGCTACCACTCTCCAGATCTGCTTACTGTCACAGCGGTAGGACAAGCCATGGTAATCATTTACAGAAAGATGAAATCGCTGGTGACGCGAGGCCCGATGTGTAGTATGGTGGCTGAAATGGCGAAACTTGTATATGGCACGCATCCTGGCTACAGCAATTGTACATCTAAACAATTGTATGCTACTGGCTAAATTATCATCTTAGCTTGTAGTCATATATTAAGGGGCATTTTTGGATTGTGTTAATCATCTTTTCCTCATCCAGTTCTTCCTGCTTCATGACAAGAACATTTCATTTACAAACATGCATGATGCCCGTTTGGCTCAAAATAGGTCTGTGGTTCTGCAAGCCTCACGAGAAACAACCATGTAGGTGATCTCTTAACACAACCTTCATGTACTAGTTCTGCCAGTGACTTTGTACAGGAAGACAGACAACCTCAGGAGAACATGTAATCCCTTGGGG
>CABFOQ010024854.1:0-11380 GCA_900660455.1 Gephyroberyx darwinii
GGTAAGGGAGTTTGTGTGTGTGTGTGTATGTATGTATGTGTGTGTGTGTGTGTGTGTATGTGTGTGTGTGTGCTCTGTTTGAGAATGGAAAGGGATCAGTCTCACTTTCTGGTCAGCAGCAGGACGTCCGCCGTATCTGGACCTTACTCACAGAGTGAAGTTGTTTTAATTTAATTTGGCTGCGAAGCAAAAGGCCCTTGGGGTTGTTTGGCCTGTGTCTGGATCAGGTATGCCTCTTTAGAGGCAGGCAGCATGTGTGCAGGGGCTTTTCCACTCATCCTCTCTCTGACCTCTCTTTGCGAAAGGAAATCTATCATAGCCGCTGCATTTTTTTTGGTCAGCTTTACGAAAAATCATAGCTCGGAAAAGTGATGTAACTTTACTGCATGCAGTGAATTCACCTCGTTACATCACAACAGTGGGGAATGCTAAACTGGCATTTTTAAATCAGGATGCTTTTATTATAGTTATTGAATCTGGTGCAGGGAGAGATGGGAGAGGATGACAGTATCTCCATGACAGCATCGAAACGCTGATGCGAAATCAGATGCGAAACAACTGCTGTCCAACTTCTGTGCTTGTCGCTCCTAATCTACACAAAGACACTTCTGATGACCCTTGTCCCTAATGACAGTGGATGTAGGTTCAGAAGTGTGTGTGTGTGTTCATGTGTGTGCGGATGCATGAGTGTCCCACATCAAGATCTTTGATCAAATCAGTGCCAGTGCTGCATTACCTGGCTCTTTGTTCCCCTTCATGTTTGAAGCTAGGAAGCTATCTTGAGCGCATCATCAAAATGTCTTTGCTTGAACACAAAACCTCAGAAGATCAACAACATGTTACATTCAGTTTAGGTGACCGTTGAGACACGGATGGTTAGATGGTTGTTGAGAAAGAAAAACAGTTCCTTTGTAATTCTGTGTAAAATCTGTATACATGCAAACCCCAACAGTTTACATCTGCAATGCTGTAGATACAATACAACATATAAAAACAAGAACGCTGATTATTGATCCTGAGCCATGACAGCTTCCCTACCTCATCGTACCAAAGAACCCTCCAGTTCTTTCCACTTTCCAGTATTGTGAGCATACAAAACCCACAGAGTAATGTGTTGAGCATGGCGTGAGTAGCATTTTCCATAACTCAATAAACAGAACAGCATGTGGTCTGACAGGATAAAACAAATCCACCACACTTTGAAGATGAGCTACAAATCCGTCCTTGAAGTTTTATTTGTGCATGCGCGCGTGTGTTCAAAGAATGCGTGCGCGTGGTCGCAATTAATTTTGCATCGGGACACACCCACACAAATGTGGTGTCATGAGATTCCTTGAAGTCACACAGAAGAATCCCAGGTGGAGGTTAGGTTGCTGTGGCAGAGGAGCCGGGCTGAGCCGTTCCGTCGATCACCCAACACTGTCCTGCCTTTTGTGGCTTGGAGACAATGGGCCGCTGGTGGGGAGAGAGACAGGCAACCTGAACCTGACACAGGAAGCTCTTAAAGCTACACAAAACAAACTGCTGAGCTCTGGCATTTCCCCTCTGCTGAAAGACTATCTCCACTGTCATTAAAGGTGAACTCAATCGTCTAATCTCCTCCAAAGTCACTGAGCAACCATCGCTATCATCCCCTTTCCCTCCTCCTTTTCTACCTTCCTCCTTCATTCCTCTGTGCTCCTCGCCATCCCTCTCTTCTCACTCGCCTCCCTAGGTGCAGACCATCAATGAAATAAATCTCTTGGGGGGTTAGAGGTCACAGGACAAAAATGTTCTGTTCACTGTGTTCTGTGGCAGCTTGAAATGAAAGGCTGCGTGTTTTGTTTTGCTTGGATCAATTGGAGGTAGTTCACAGGAAGCGTCGATGCGTCAATGTTGTCTTGAGTGCTTGCGTTCAAACAAAGATGTTGCCGAAGACCCGTTTTTATTCGACTCCTTGTGTGAAACAGACTGCTTAAATAGATCTCATACATGTATGGAGCTTAACCTTGCAGCAAATTGGCATGCCACTCAAAATTTGTAAAATAACCGTGGAATATATGTTTTCGTGTTTGAAATCATCAGCAGGTAATCAATACCAAGCCAAGACGAGAGAGGTAAACAGTGTTTATGTGACATGACGTGAAAAACAATGCAGCAGGCCAATGGCAAACAAACAGAAAGCCACCCAACCATCACTGCTGACAATCTAATGAAAACCCTGAGAATGGACATGCACATTTGCACATACAAACACATTTCATTCTGTGTAACCACAATACATATAATTTTTGATGTCATCCACATTTGGCTAAGGCCATTTGCACCTCACGCGTAATAGGCTGCCAGTTATACAAATAGCACTGTTTGGAATTCAATTATCTTTTGCCTCTTTCGATTTTTTATTCAGACACCCTGAAAGGGCCTCACTCCTCTCTCTCCTAGTGCCATCATTGAGCAAAGATGGGAAAAATGGTATTCACCCCTCCTATTATCCCATCAAATCTGCCTGGCCGCTGTGCATACCGGCTCATTACCTTGGTGAAAAAGCCACCTTAACCTCCATTACAAGCTGGCCCTGTAATTAATGACTTTTTAAGCTATTGAACCAAAAGCAATTAGGTTATAAAGGAGGGCTTGTTCGGCAACATGAATACCTTTCCTTTATTAGTCGCATCCTTGAAGAGGAGATGCTAACCAAATGTGACAGTCATCGGAATTAAGATGCTAATGTTTCCAGTTATTTGAACTTGTCAATCAAGCTTTTCTCATTGTTGTGGGCGGATACACAAAAACAAATCCGGGAGTTCAATGTTATTTGAAGGTTGAAGCATTTCTATGTGTTGTTGTGCATGTGTGTGTGTGTACGTGCTGTTGTGCATGCATGTGTGCGCATGTGTTTGTGTGCTTGCGTGGGCCTGCGCGCTTAAAACGGAAGAGAGTAAACCAGATACAGCCTATTCCATCAGCACAGTATGCGGCGCGCAGATAAGAGTTCATACAACACATTTGCTCTGTATTTGTTTTAGACTTTATCGCGTGTTCCAGTGGAGGTAGACACAGGCGAGACATGTGGTCTACATTCTAATGCCTATAAGGGTCAGCTCAGCGGTCAACCAGCACATTACTCTATGTCCACACAGGACAGGTTAGAACGCACAAGAGTAATGCCGCGGCTCATCCAAAAGGTCATCTGTGGATATTAATGTGTAACTTTAACTGAACCTGCATGAGGAACAGCCAGGCTCCTTTCCCATGAACAGGAGGACACAATGTACTGGGGAAAGGGACAAATATGCCTGCAGGAACCAATGTGAAGTTTATTTGGGTCATTTCAAGCTAACCCTGACTTTTCTGAAAGAATAACTCATTGATGTTTTTGCTGTAGTTTTGCTCCAGACGGTAATCGAAGGCCCAAGGATAATTAGTCAGGCTTTTGAACAACTTTTCTTCAGATTGATCCAGCCAAACGTTTCGCTGCTTCTCATTATTCACCAACATGCAGCCTAGAAACAACTGCCTGAGAATAAATCTTACAACAGGATGAAGTTCCTTACATAGATTTTAGCCGTTTTGCCTATTGTAGTCATTGTAACAAAGATGTCAAGAATGTAATTACTTAAACTAGATCTTTATTTAGCACAAGTGATGAAGTTTGGTCTCACACTGGCTTTTGCCTGGAGCCATCTTGCCTGCTGGACATGATCACATAGTATTAGGCTATGAGTAGCAAAAATATGATGGCATTCTACTGTATGGTAAATCAGAGATGTGTGTATATGTAACACACCTACACACATACACACACACATACACATACATACATACACATGTTATATTATCTGGCAGCATATGTATACTAAACAGGCAATAGAAAGATGATATTTCCTCTCGTTGAAGACAAACACATGACCTAAATCATAATTGCACAATAAATACTTTGAGGGCAATGATAATAACCAGGATGAGGACGATCTTGGTTATGGTGGTTATGGTTATGCAATTATCACTAGGTCAAACAAATCAGTTCATACAGCTCATATAGCCGTTCAATCTCTCAAGCAGGTAATTGATTCAATCATGATTGCAGCAGCTATGAGGTCTTGCTGACTGTAGATGTTGTTTGTGTGTGTGTGTGTGTGTCTGTGTGTGTGTGTGTGTGTGTGTGTGTACATAGCACGCTTCAGCCCCTAATCACCCCTACCAAGTTCAACTTACAGCAGCAGGAAAAGCAAACGATTGATCAGCATGATCATGAAAAGGATACTTCAGCAGTCTTGTTTGGTCTTGCTCTTTGAAGTTTCCAAACATAGTTTTCATATATCAAATAATTATCTGTGTGTCAGGGTCAAATGTTCTTTAAGAATTTAAGATTTATTGATCAAGTATGATAATAACAAATAAAGTGTGTTTTCCTTCCCTAGTATGATAATGTCAACCAAATCCTCAGAATTCATAACGACCACTTGCCTTCATAAATGACATTCCTCCAAAGACCCGATGCTTAAAATGCATTCCATGACTCTTCCGAAACTCATTTCTTTTCCGCAGCAAATTTGTTAGAATTCATTATTTGCCCTGAAATGTAAAAAGTCTTCTTCATTAGACGGTGTGAAATCCCTCCCTGTCTGCCTCTCTGAAGTCCAGCAAACCATGTTAATCCCACAGCTGCGAACTCCCTGGCATCTCCCCCAACACATTCGAGGGGTTGCTGTCTAAATAATTGCCTCATTAGTGTGTTGTGCACAGGTATGGCATAAATGCAAACTTTAGACAAGTGTGTATGCAAATCCAATGGCATGTCCGACGCTCTTTATTCATGTGATCAAAAATCAGCTGCATTATATTCGGGACCTCGGCACTGGAATGGAAATTTAGGGATAACTAATGCATTTTCAATGAGGTGAATAGTGTGCAGGTCGTGTTTCAGAACAGACAATGTGCAAATAGTTGACAGCTTTCAAGTTTGGTGTCATTACATAGATATACATCCTTGAAAATTAATGATGGCAAAAAAAAACAGGAAGCTGTCAACAACATGCGAGTACCCAATCGCCGGTGTCCATTTTTGAATTGCAAAGGCCAGAACATACTCTGGTAGCAAACTGGCCTTTGGGTTCTCCGGCTGAAGAGGAGGTGCAGGAGTAATTGTTCAGCTAAATCAGCTAAATGGTATCAGTTTAACAGGCTAAGCTTCCCAGTAAGCTAGTAGTTACTCCAGACAGTGGAAATAACTCCACGGCGTGCTACAGCCTTTTAATTTACACACAGTCAATGGGGATGGATAAATATAGAAATATCCTTCATCATAGCCTCATAACATCTGCCATCTGATCCCATTCATTAATTCCCAATCTATCTAGTCCAGTGGACATCTCATTGTGTTTAATCAACATTACATTATGTTTCGTTTTTCATAAATGTTTACACTGGAATAAATACCTTGCTGTCTTAGAATCGTTGAATTATCTATTTTTTAAGTTGTTTTGAAAAAAATCTTCAGGTTTTAAGACTAAATATGAGACTAAATGTTGTTATGATTGACATTTTTTTGCAGTTTGGGAACATTGTGTAAAATGAAGCGAGATGCAAAAACAAGATCCTTTTGAAAGGGTCAAAGCCTCTTAGCCAGACGACTACAAAAGCCTGCTGAATAGAAGCTTACAGTAGCTTCATTTTTCTCCCTGTGATGATGGACTCACTATTACACCTTTGGCCTCCAAAGCTATGGCTCAGAGCGCATCACCGCCATGCCAGACTGCTGCCTGCATTGACCGTCTGACACAGACTTGCGAGGTTACCTTGAAATGACACAGACCTGATGGACGAGATTACTTTCCCATGTACTGTCGTAATAGGAAGACGGAGTGCACAGGGCCAGGCGTTAGACAAAAACAAATCACAGTCCGGATTGGTGTAATTAATCTGTTTTGAGCTCTACGCTAACAAAAACGGCATCTGTTTATTCTAAAACCCGTTTATTAATGACAACGAAGGGAAGCAGTAGCACCGTGATGCGTCTCAAATGTCAAGACAGGCTGTAGCATTAGCTGCTTTACCGTTCATCAACTTCTCTCTCAAGGGTATCAGTCTGCCTCTGTCTTTCTCCTGAAGTTGTTAGTATTCATGCTATCTTCTTTAGTCAAGACCAGGCGAGTGTGTTAAGCACTTCAAAATCGTCATCATGCAGATTTAGAATGGATTAAGAGGAGCCTTATGCAACCTTGAATAAGAAAAATATGGAAGCAACACACACACGTGCACGTGCATACACACAAACATACAGGTATTTGTGTACATGCACACATTGCAAATCTGGACAGATTATGCACGCCAGCAGTTTCACAGTTGCTTCGTTTAACACAATAATGCTGCTGCACAGATAAGGAGAGGGGTCGTTTTTACACCGACCATCCAGAGAGACAAAAGGGGGTTGGCCCACTTCCTCCTCAGTCTTGACTTAACTGCAGCCCCCTTGCACATCGTAATCACATTAAGCTCTGTTTGATGTATTATGTCAAGTTTAGTGGCGACCTCCCAGAAGAGAGTTCAGTGGAGAAATTTAACATAGCTGTAGTCCATATGTAATTAAAAAGTATGTTATCTCTGGCCATAATGTTATGGCTAAACATTGGCCTGGGTCCAACTAACGCTGATATAATCCCACCCAGCTCTGTTTCTCTATGGATGGGGTCACTGGGTCACTAACTGCCTCCTTGTGTGCTATTCAGCTCCACTGAGACAAGGGGAGCCCTCTTCGAATGGGTTGTGGCAGCAGCTCCAAGATATAGCTGGATACCTCCCAGCCTAGTTTTTATATTTAAAGATACAACAGGGAATTTAGTCCCATCCATGCTATTCAGACTGTACAGACTGTAAAGAAGACCTTGAAATTGAGAGGGACCAAAACTCCTCCCACCTTGATAATATACTCTCAAGGTTTTGAGACAAATATGGATCAAATATTTCAAATAGGTTTGCTTTAATTGTAATAGATGTGTGGGCGGCGCCTTATAATGGTTATTTGAATCAGTTCCAGAGAATGAACCAATAGGCCTATTTCACTAAATGGAGTTAATAATAAATTATTTCATTTTAATATGTTATAAAATGACTAAGGAAAAATCCACTCCTACACCTTAAAAAAAGAAAGTTATACCTGCGATTGATGACTCCTCAGTGCTGGAATAAGATTCTACACATCTGGCCCATTTGCTGCGGCGAGCTAAGAGGAGGTTCACCGTTCATTCAGCCATGTCTTCTCCTGTGAAGATGCAGGAAAGCACTGTGCCTTGCTCTTGTTTCAACTCACTTTCAAAGCACAGATAATCAGCCTATAAAAAGCTGCTCAAGCGGTGGAAAAACATCCTAAGGTAACAGATAGGCCCAAAGTTGCTTGTCAAAATCTCCCAATGCATACCGATGAGTGTGTTCAAAAACCTTGCCAAGGCTATAGGGAGTCTGGAAACTCTGTCAAAGCAGAGACTTTAGGCACAGAAAAACATATTCCTGACATCTTGTCCAGGCCTGTAAAGTCTTTATTCTCATTGGCACCGATCTTGATGTTGCGTTCTGATTCTTGTCACATTATTTAACCTAGTCTATTAAGTATAATTGTAGCTCAGTATAATAGTGCACCGTAAATGGTTGTTGAATCTTCAACAGCAATGCTCAACCACAGCTGAACTAAGTCCATATGAAGCTTGTTGTTTTTTTGTTTATTTTTATGATGTCTAAGGGCTTGGAGACATTACTGTGTGTGCAGTGGATAATAGATGCCCAACATGTGCTGAGGGTTTGGAAGAGAAGGAGGAAAGCAGTTTGAGGCGTAATTGCCAGCCACCAGCCTGCCAACGGCTCTACAGCTGTGATAGCCTGGAAGGGGTCTTGGTCTGGGCAGAAAGGTCAGGAAAAAAACAATTCCTTCAAGAAGAGAAAACAGAGAGAGTTTGGGAAGAACAAATCTTGCATCTGTAATGAAATCCCATCAGACATTTAGTATCAGCATTATGTGCATATATTTGTACTTTTTTAAAAAAGTACAAAGATATACTTTTCAATTTGAAATCCCTCTTGAAGAGGACTTACCGTGCTTCATGTGTAAATGATATCCGCTCTGCATAGGAGGCAGATGCTGTAAATGAGTAGAGGCTTGATTTCTCACACAGCCAAATTAGCTGAAGATGACCGCGCAATGAACTGCAGGAGGTTTAATTCTCTGTGTTTACACCACTGGCAGAGCCTTTGTTTTGTTTCATTCACTATGCTAATATAGACTCCTTACAGATCACACACTGAGCACTGACACACCGCATGCAAACTGATGCGTGATAGCCCAATAAACCTGCTGTAGTGGTCAAAATAAAAGGAAGATTGAATTGTGTATTCATGTGTGTGTGTGTGTGTGTGTGTGTGCGTGTGTGTGTGTTACACAAGGGACTGTAAATAGTCCAATTGACAATACTGAACACTGCTTATATAACAGATGTTATGATTAAATGATTCTTCAGTTTGACGTTTAACATCGTTTTGAGGAGTCAAATTTCAGCTGACGTTCTCTTCCACAAACTTCATTATAGTGAAGACATAAAGTTAAGCAAGGCTCGAAAAGCGGTGTGTTTATTTGGCTGAAGTTGCAAAGTATACAAAAGTAGGAATGAATTCTGGGCTCAGCTTTGCCTTCCATATCAATCAGATAGTTGAGAAGATCTGATTCTCTATTGGCACTTTTACTTCAACACACTTGATAAATATAAGCTCTGAAATCTAACCAAAGAAAAATTCCCTGTGCATCTAATTCAGTTACTCAGATCTGGTGTTTATATTCTACTTTTGTCCTCCTGCTATCTGATCTGAGCTCACCAGCAACCCCGCATCTCCTCTGATTTGCTTGTGTTGCAGATGGAACCATTTTGCTTTACATGTTGGTTGACCTTTTATCCAAAATTAACAGAACCTTTTGCTCTGCAGACAAATGTACCAGAACGTATAATGAAGTGATCAGTATCATCTGCTCACGGACCTGTTGGTTTCCATTTGTTACGAGCGGCTACAATCTTCCATATGCCTCCACCCTGTGATCCAGAAAAAGACCATCCTGTTTTTACTGGCAAGGCTACTGGGAAGGCAATATGAAACATTCCTGGAAAATAGATATTTTTTCTTGGACTTCACCTCAGTCCATGCACCATTTCACAATTTCTTGTCTGTTGAGCCATGTCCCATATTAGGGGTCACTGGATGAAACGTGTAGATGTGTTGTGGTACATATCATGCATTGCGTGCTGTTATCCTCAGTGAGGCCCATGACAATTTTCAACCTTGTGTGGACAGTAAAGTTCTATTCTATTCTATTCTATACTATTTGCAGTGCTGTCATCCCTCAGTACAACGCTTTTCTTTTACCTTGGAGACCTTGGAGAATGCAGGAGCACATCACTCAATGTAATCTGTATAATATGTAACTGATAAGCAGACAATAACTAACATATGAAGACACTGTAGGCATTAACTGTCATGACTTTTTCTATGGAATAAAAAGTGAGAGGGTTAAACAACTGTAGAGAGTTGAGAGAGTGGAAACTAGAATGGATAGCCGGGTTGTGCACGATTACTTCAATCTGGTGGCATATGAGGTCATGTGAAACTACTGCTAATGCTCCTCAACAGTGCCTTTGTTCAATGACCCACTACTCAAGTTTTAAGCACACTTTCTAGAGGAGTGTTAAGATTGCGAGATGGGACATTTCGACATTTCTTAAAATCCTAATGGGTTCGATGCCGGGGGGAGAGAGGGTGAAACTTAATTGGAATAGACTTTTCCACCTCTAAATTTTAATGAACTGCTGGGCTCAACGTCTCTTATTAGGTGAAATTGGCCATTAGCATTTTAAATGACCGGCTATCTTCATTATAATCAGAGCGAGATGCATTTCTGTGCTGAGGATCTATTGATTGCTTGGCAATGTCAAAGTCTGCATGAAGACATAGAGGCAGACTGCATGTGACAGGCCTTGGCCCTATAGCTGAAAGAGGATCAGTACCGTAGTCAGAGCAACCAGGCCGAGGGGAAAGGGAATAATCCATTTTGCGCACTTTCAAATAATTACAGTAATATGAAGATAATTACAGTGGAGGCAATGCAGCTTCATCATGTCCCATACAATAATTTAATTTCTGCTTCCTGTGAAAATAATCGCTCATTCCGACTACACAGAGTGGAGATGACACAGTTGTAATTGTGTTTTATTCATTTGCACAAGATGTATGGATTTTAGATGTGCGCCTTCCATATTTCACTATACAAAACCAATGCAATGTGTCTGAAGAATCAGCTGAAACCATTCTTATGTATATTAATTGCACGCTAACAGTCTGGCGTACCCTTATGAAGCATGTTCACATGAGGAAGCTGTGATGAGGGTGGAATACATGCATCAAAAGCTTTTTGCTAATTACTTGGAATTTATTATGATGTATTACAGTTTTTGTGCCACACTCCATATGTTTAAGCACAGTTAATATTTGACAAGTGGGGCTTTTTAATTGCCTGCTTTTGAAAAAGGAGGGAAAACGTTTAAATTTCTGCAGCACGTACACAGCTGCTGTTTGATTTCTGTTGCCACTTACTAATAACTATAATGAGGACAAGCTTGAGACAGCTTTCCCAGCAATAATGAGAAAATCATGATTATAATGTTATTAAATAAATATTAAGTACTAATTTAAAGCCATGGAAATTAATAATCATTGATATTCTTTAGCTGTTCTCCCTCTCAGAACTACCTTGAGTTTCTCTGATCGTTTCTGACAGTCTTTCAATTTTTGACTCAAAGCACCCGGAGCAAATATTTGAAAGCCTTTTCAGACTAAAACAATCTCGAGACCAAAGTTGGCAAACATTTGCTGTGTATATCACACAGGCCTCATATACAGCCACAATCACATGTGCCCCTAACTCATTATCAACCACAGAGCCCAAAGTATGATCACAATAATCTCATTTTAATTTGAGTTATATTGGAGAGGGGGGTTGAATAATCAGATTGTCCTAGTTGGAGAGGGGAGAGTTGGCCTGTGTTTGAGAATACTTCCAGATGGTGTTGAGCCGGCAGACTGGCACTGAGGAAAAGCTGGGGACCCCTCCCTCAAATACCACGCCATGCCCTCTGCAGATTCTTTCTCTCCTTCCTAGCATATTTTCCTTTTTATCTCCTATCTCAGTTTCACTGCCCCTCATTGCCCTCATGTTCCTCCTCATTTTACTCTCCTATCTCCATCTTACTCTCGCTCCCCCCTCTCATTTTCCCCTCTCACCCCATTTTTCCCCTGTCCTCCCTCTCTCTCCTCCTCATCTCCTCCTCTCTCTCCTTCACTTGCTTATCCAAACAGGTCTTGCACT
>CABFOQ010024855.1:0-11792 GCA_900660455.1 Gephyroberyx darwinii
GGATTATGGCGGTAAACTTTAATAAAGGTCGCATTCATTGAAAAAATATCAAGAGAGTGGAACATTCTCTTAATAGATACTGATTTTGTAAAGCTACGCAGAGCGCGGGGGGTAGGGGGGAAGACTATTTGCTGGAATCTGAAGAATATATATGCTAATGACATTTACACAATTCAAAAGCCTTCCCATTACAACCAGCAACCACGCTGCCTCGCACCCAAACCAATGCTGTGAAACTAAAACGAGTCTCCACTGGGTCTCCGTGACATTTCCAAGACGACCTATGACCTGACCAACATTAGCAAGATTTCAGTTATACCAGTGCAGGCGCACTGAAAGGCTAATTCACAATATTATTTGAGAATTATCCTGTTCCTACCTTGCACGTACTCACAGCAAATTCTAAGCACACAGCCTCTTTCAATTGAAGTAACGACTGCCTGTTTTTGGGATATGGAGAAACATAAACTTAATTCTTATTTTTCAAACCCTCTCAGGCCCGGAAATCGGTTTGAAAATTCCATAACCTTGCCAGATTTTCATGACCTTAGAAACCTATTTCTTTACCCATAGTGAGTCACTAAGCTGTGCCCATAGATGCACAATCTCTTCAGAAGTTAGAAACCCATGCACTGTCAGGCGTCTTTAAAAACAGACACACACACACACACACACACACTTGTCCCAGTGAGGGAGACTTGTGTGTGGTGTGAAGCATGTTGTGGATGTCTGTTCTCTTTCTGCCTGACCTGTTTTAGTTGGGAGACATGTGCACCACAAAGCATGGCGTTGACTGCTTAATTTAGCAATCACACTGTTCCCGCAGCAGCAGCCCCTCCTCTGAGTTGTGGCGAGCGTCAGCTCTCTGGTTTTTAGATCAGATCCAGGGATAATAATATTCACAACTCTTGGTCTGCCCAGCGGGCCCCGACGTTTCAAGTTCCAAAAAGGGTTTATTCATAACAACTCAAGCAAAGAGACACAACAAGAAGCATTTCCCTAAACTATGTTGCTTCACATACCCAACGAGCATTTAACAGACTGTCAGGATGTCAACTCAAACAAGTACATTTTCACAATATATTATAGGAAAAGCCTTGGATACTCTTACACTGTTATGTATCAGCAATTTGTGATGTTCAACATCCCATCCCAGGAGTTATTTTATGATGATGTGCTGTACCTTACTTTTTTTATTGTACCCACTTTCCCTCAACCTGTTTCGTCTACTTCCACTTCAATTAGTGATTTCCTACAGTTCCCAGAATCACTTTGGATGACCCCCAGAGAAAGGGGATCTCTTTATGATACGTGTAGAGAATAATGCCGTGGTGCTAGATCTGCAAAGGCTACTGCAGATGGAAAAATTGGTATCTCTGCCTCTTTTCAGATGGATTTCTCCCTGAATGATTGCTGAGCGTCTGTCTAGAAAGAAACCCTTGCTCTTTGATTCTGAGGGACTGACACAAAAATGTTTATCGTTGATGTTTTTGACAGCTGAAACATGTTTCTGTTATCAAACTCCATTGTAGCTGTGCTGGAAATATCTCAATGTCACATCACACCATCTACTTTGGCCAGTTAACTGTTGGAAATACGAAAATATACACCAGGGCCCAGAAATGCAAGGTGCATTAGGCCAAGGCCAATAACTGTGTTTTTTAAATAGTGTGTTAGCTGGATTTTTATGGCATGATACAAAGTCCTATAAGAATTGCTTTGGAAACTGTTTTTAACTTTGAACTGACTTCACAAAACAGCTCAGTCGGTAGAGCATGAGACTCATGGGCATGGGTTCAATCCCCTCATCGTGTCAAATATCACCTTTATAAGTTGCTTTGGATAAAAGCGTCTGCTAAATGACTGTAATGTTATGTAAAACAATGCAGGTAGCAGCTACAAACTATATGGACGCCACCTCAACTCTCATTGAGGTGTCGTATCGACATCTATTCAATTTGAGGAAAACAAGTGCATATAATGTTCTGAAATGAATAAGAAAATGCAGAAGAACCTATGAGTAAGCAGTATCAGCACAAAACTCAATAGGCCTAAGGAAGCTCAACTTATTTATTGCTTATTGCTTACTGCTGTCAAAACTGATTGCACTTTTGAAAACTCAATCTGTACCAGCATAAGGTAAAAGCTT
This sequence comes from Gephyroberyx darwinii, assembly GCA_900660455.1. Lineage (NCBI taxonomy): Eukaryota > Metazoa > Chordata > Actinopteri > Trachichthyiformes > Trachichthyidae > Gephyroberyx > Gephyroberyx darwinii. The sequence goes on from CABFOQ010024855.1 coordinate 2,150, forward strand.
CGATGGCATTAAAAAATAATCTAAAATATCACAGCAACACTGAAAACTTGGCAGCACTGTTTCAACGCAGAAATGGACGGCAACAGAAGTCCGGTCCCCAGCTGCAACCAATCACGGCTCTCATAGACTTTGTCGGATATTGTCATCGGGTCATGGGGTTAATGATTCTGTGCTTTGCCAAATCAGATTTATTATCCGAGCATGGATTAATTTGTCAGTATTGTGCGGTCCATTAAGGCACTACCAAGCAAAGCCTTAATTAGCACGGCGTTAATTGCAGTGATTATCAGCCTCCTCTTGAGGCGTTGTAAATGGGCGGAGGAGTAGAAATCGCCACCAACTTTCGGGGAGTGACGCAAATTAAGCGCGGGGCTCCGAGAAGTCACAGACTGCAACAGTGTCTGAAGACTCGCGCTCTTCACGTTTTCCTCCAAGCTGTGATTTCCTTAATCTTTTTGGATAGCCAGAACAAAATTACTGAGAGTGATTGCTCAAGTGCTGTTCACATAGATAATGTTCTGTGTGTAAAATCGCAACAAATTCAATTATTCCTTCGGAGGGAGCGTTTGCATTGTTATGCTGGAAGCAAGTGCAGCTACAGTCTCATGGAGGAGATACAAGACTCCACAAACACTGTCAGCTCTGCAGGCAGTGTGAATCTCTGTTTGTCTGTGACATTGATACGCATGAGCAATCGGGTGAAAGGGTATGAGGCCGGTATGAGGACCGCAGGTTTGCTTGAGGGTACAGATGCAACAACCTGAAGCAAATTACCTCATCCCAACCTTTTCTCAACATGGTTTCTCTATGGGTCTCTGCCACTCCACACTGTTGTCACCGTAAAACTGAGACAATTCTCTATTGCAGCCAATCTGGAGGGTTTTTTTGTTAAGATGATCGTTGTTCCCACAATGCATTATGTGGAGTGGTGTGCATGACGAACTGTCCAGATGAACTTGATTCCTGAGTTCAATAGTGGGTTGACATTTAATTGTGGCTGCCAGTACCTGTACACATTTGGTCAGGTTGAGATAATTCCAGTGCAGCTACTACAATGTTTAGTTTAATAGGAGCAATCTAAAAACATCAGCGGTAAACGTCAGGTTTTGGTGTCAGCCCCGCAGAATCAAAGGGCAAGAGCTTCTTTCTAGACCGACGTTCAACAATCATGCAGGGAGGAATCCATCGTAGAAGAGGAGAGAGACAAATTTCTCCACCGACAGCAGACAAGATAGACCAGAATGCAATGCAGCCACAAGGCATGTTCTGAGTTTTGAGGAAGGGGATTCACTTTTTCACTTTTTCTCAAATGGAAACTCTTTCATTTATTGCTCTGTCTATCAACATGTAAAGCAAAGTAATCTGGGTGTTGTCAAAAGGCATTCTGGGAAATGTAAGAAACTGCTAACTGAAGTAGAAGTAGGCAAGGCCAGTTGAGGGGAAAGTGGATGGAACAAAAAGGTACAACACTTCATCACGAAATAACTCCTAGAACATCACAGACTCTATACAGCAGTGAGTATCCGAGGGTCACATTTCTGGCCCAACATCTGGGCAAACCTATATGTTGGCCTAGCCCTACTCAGAAACTGTGCATAGACCCAAAACAGAAGACAACACAGAGTGTGAGCCACCCTCAAAAAGTAGGATGCATGCTCCTTTTTCCACATTCTTTCATCATCATTCAGGGGCAGAAGAATCAACAAAGGTTTCAGCACTAGGCAATCATCAGTGTCAGGTGAAAGACTGTGTGTTGGACATCCATTGCACACACAACTTCTGAATCATACTGCAAACCCAGACTGCAAATCCAACTTGATTAGGTTTTTTTTTCCTTCCGATTCTATTCCCATAATGTTCAGGTAACTCCTGCTGGTGTTCTCTTACTTTACTTTTCAGGGTTGGAGTGGCGGGGTTGCCCCAAACACCCTGACCAAAGTAATAAAATCAGGATCTCTTGATTCATTTTAAAGTGAGGCTAGTTAATCTTCAATTTGACTCTCAGCATGTGTGGGACACATATTGATTCCGGCCATGTGAGGCCATCCATCTTAGACCGATGGGCTTGAGTGCTCTCAGCTTCTGAGCTCGCTGCTTGTATTTAAGCAGTTGATGGCTATTGCATGAGATATAACTAATCGATTGTGGACACTGTTATGGAATGAAATGTATGGCTTTAGGCGCAGCCAATAGTTAGACATAATTAAGCAGGCTTATTTGTAGATTCAAGGCTGGTGTTCTTGGGATCCCCTGAGATAAGTGGATATGGATGTGTGTGGGTGGAGGTGAGATAGAGGACTGGGAGGTGGGCTTTTTCTCAGTGGAAAACATGTCAGTTACATTTAATTGACAGGGTGTGTGTTGCCTTTCCCTCCAGATGTGCTGTGCACGTACAGTATGGTTAGTCTCTTAATGATTAGTCAATTTTTTCACTTTTTCAAGAAACTTCTGCCTGTAACTGGTAACTGCAAGTCCCTTTTATAAGCTTCTATAAAATGGAGCCAAAAGCAGGATGTTCGCTTTGAAGTGCAGTGGAATATAAAGCACCTTAATTAGAAAAAAATCAAGTACAATGATCTCAACACTGGACTTAAGCATAGTACTCAAGTACTACTAGTATTACCGCTCCCACTCAGATTGTCTGCAGAGATATTTGTTCCTATTTTCTCAAACACTTCAGAATAGCAGTGATGCCTTTTGATGCCCTAGATAAAGTCCCTTTGGAGCACAGTAACAGGTTGGTACGGTTACTTTAAAAATGTTAGATCTTGCAGATGAAATTGTAACTTAGTCCATAGGATTATGTAATCTGACTACTTTCAGCTGCCTGTGCAACCACAATTAACCATTATTTCAGACTGAGTAAAATGAGGTTTGCATACGTCTTTTGCAATCCAGCTTTGCATTTTTCCCCTTCACCATGTTTTGGTGTAATCCAATTCCAGCCATCTTTTTTTTTTACTCAAGCATGTCTGTTTTCTTTCAGTAACCAATTCCATTACTGTACTATGCAACCCATCGCTGCCTAACCCAGCCCTGCCCAAACAGAAGCCGATGAATGTCTGTGGCATGATTAAGGCTCTCCCGGTTCTGTTGTGAACTACAGCACAGTGAAAGTGTTGAGCATTCGACCCGCTTGAACCGGAGATGAGTTTTGAGGCCTGTAAACATCTGACACAACTTTTTTGGACGTCTGCTGTTCCTTTAATGGAGTGGGTAGCGTGTAGAGAGATGTCCTGATGTGTGTTCTGTCAGTTCGTTGGCTGCCTACCTTCCGTGCTGCTTTTGCCTGGGGAAAGACTACAAAAGCACACTGTGGCAAACTGTCAGGGCTGAGGCTTGTCCTGCTAGCCTCCCCGCCGCATCAAAAAAAAAGCCTCACTTCCCCCTTTGATGCGATGGCATCTCGGCGCTGCTGGTGATGCCCCCAGCCTTTTCTTCGCATTCATTCTCCCGTCAGCCCGGCTGACATCAGTCAAGAGTCTGTGTAAATGAATGCTCTCCAGTCTCCATGAAATGGATTTGTCACTCAGAAGAACACCCAGCACTCCAGACATAAGACTGGCGAAACAGAGGTTGGATGTTGCGGTGGGTGTTTGGCAGACGCGTGTGCTAATTGTGCTTCGCTTTGAAACAACGAAGACATTTGAAAGAGTTGAGATGGCATCGTATTGTTATGTAGACACCTGGCACAGTGCAATTTGACCACTTGTTCCTTTGAGTGTTAGCGATGCAGTATTTATTTTCAGGTGCTATCAATTTTCTGGGCTTGTGATTTCAGATCAACTCAATGTAGTAGAAATATTTTGGAAAATGATGTAAAGTGAAATGAGTCCCCTGATAGCAGATGAACATTGATTCAATGTTGAAATATAGCATTGAGTCAACAGTTTTTACCCTGAAATAATGTTGGTACATCAGTGTTCAATGTTATTCAGTCAGTCATCAGTCCCTTTCTCTCAATTTAGTAGTTTGTTTTTTATACATAGTGTACAATTGCACTGTTGTGATGAAATGACTAGTTCAAAGAGCTTTTATTTCCTTTTCTTGAGTTGGTGACTTGGTATGTTACTGACAAGACACCACAGAATCCTGCTGTGCATAAAGTAGGGTTTATTTCATGTTGTTTCAATGTTTTCATTATTTCAGGCTGCAAAAATGATGTTGAATCAATGTTAGTTGTGTTGCATTAATGACTGTGATGCATTAATATTGATACCATATCTGGGTCAGTGCAGCACAAGCCATACAATGCCACATTTCAAGGATTGTTGCCTAAAGATGGTGGCCTAGGAGGCTACGCTGGCTGCAGTGCTTTGTGTCAAAGTCTAATTTTGCATCTGGTCCATTTGAGCAGCAAAATATTTACAGATGACAATCAGAAGTCTGTTTGGAAGAATGGCTGTTTGGCTGAGACTATGTCACGTCTGGCCAGACGCTCCCATTGAACTTGAATTAGCTGTGTGTGTATTTATCTAGCTGCTGCATCACCTTGGGTTATCACCCAACAGGCTGTCATTCCTCTGATAAAAACAGAGGATTGCTTCTAGATACGAGAAAACGGCCTCCTCTGTCTTCTTTAAATCCCTTGCTTGATTAGAGTGCTGCAAGGTCAAGAGGGCTTTCCCTGCAAAGGTCAGTTCACACATCAGACGAACGATTATAGTGCATCGAGGAGCGCTGCACAAGGAAAATCTTTAAATTCATTTAGAAATGGATTCCAGAATTGGAAGAGGAATTAGCAGATTATCTATATATTAGTGGAATTAGGAAAGGACACTCCCTTTTAAAAGCCAATAGCAGATAACTGATCCTATACAGCCATACAAAGCTGCAAAGGCCAATAGTACGTGTATAGGGAAGCTGAAGGAAATAGCTCCTATGTATCTACATCAGTTATTAGCCTGGCTGCCCACCTAATTAAGTAGCTAGCATGGTAATCAATCACAAGCCAAATTGGATTTGCAGTTGCTGTCGTGGTCTCTGCAATGAGCACCGGATTGGCCAGAGCTTGAGGTTTGACTTTGGCTATGACATTCCAGCTCAACTCAGAATTTAGATAGTAATAGAGTGATGAGATTTTCCTTCAGAAAATAGCAGCTTAATGACAGTAATTCCTCAGGAGATATTTGGAAAACATGCCCATTTATGATAAATGCTCAATGACATAAGCATATTATTTTTGGTGAACTTAGATTCACTTTTTTATTATATTATAAATATACCATATTGACCTCAGAACAGAAAGTAGCAGCAAAAGGCATTATTTGAACCTCTCTATAAATAAGGGATATTAAATACTATATCTCCCAGCCTCTGAACATATACATAAAAAATACATTCATTATGTATGGCTGGCTGATGTAAGCAATCAATACTTCGCTTTTAATAAGACTTCAGTGATTTCTCAACCACGGACGGCCATGAAGAGAGAAAATAGCATGGTCATTCCAAGTCCACAAAACCTTTTCGCAAACGTCAACTGTAGGGCGTATTGATTTTGGGTCTCTTTGCTAATAAGAGTCTAAAACATTTTAGCGATGGGAAAGGCATTTGAGGTTCTTTATGAAATGAAAGACCTATACAAATGTGAAATACAATCAGTGCAGCAAAAATAAATCTCCGAAGGCCACCTCGTGAGACTTTCAATTAGCTGTGTTTTCGCTAACAAATTGAGCAAGCCTCGATGGGAGCGAACAACACCAGGTTAGGAATGCCAGAAAACTTCAGTTTCCGCTAAAGATGCCAAAACACAAGAATGACCTGCAAAATGTCCTGGCACTAAGCCCCCCTCCATCTGTTTGAGTGTTAATATTCCTTCAAAATGAATGCTGCTCAATTTGTTCCTCCTAAAACCATCCATTTTGATGTAAAACCCAGTAGCATGGAAGTAAATTGCTTTGCCAAGGCACTTACAGTTCCCTTATTTCTTTTGACAATCGGAAGAGTCAACATTCAATGCCTTTTCTTCAGAATGCAAAAAACAACAACCAAAAAATACAAATTCAGTCCATGAAGGGGTTTCTGTGCTTCAAAAGTTGACATTTGAAATACACAAAACAATCCCTGCATTGTGTTTGAGCTCGAAAGTGAAACCTGATGCGTAGTACTTGAACTAACAGTCTGTGGGGCTGAGCCGAGCCGAGATGGGTGATGATTTTTTGCCCTCATTCGCTCTGTCCATTTTCTTGGATTGAATGGAGAGATAAAATCAGATAAATTCAGGACCAGCAACAGAGGTGGAGCTGGCACACAAACACACACACACACACATGCATATGCATCTTGCATACACGCTGACAGACAGGCAGAAACACTCAAATGCAGCCATTGAGGGAATATTGACTCCCCTACTGTACAGCATGTCAGTCTTCATGCAGTGCCTGGCGTGTGCCCAGGATTCAGATGTCACTCAATAAGAATCGCTCTTGGTTTTGATCTATATCTGTGGCAGGTGTCAATCAATATTCCTATCACGCCTCCCAGGGTTTCCCTTTTTTATTCGGAGATATTTTTTGCGGTGCATTCGTATACAAAAGGTTTACACTGATGATAACTGAGAAAAGAGTGAGCTTTTGTGGAGATGACTGGGGGCTGTGTTACAGTGTTAGAACATTTTCCAAACATATCTTACCTTCTCAATAAATAGATGGTACCGTTTTATTTGCAGTCTGGAATGTGTTCAGGAGATTAGGGTATGTATTTATATGTATATACAAAAGCAATTCTCAGTGTGTTTGGTGTATGAATAGATTGATATTTCAGTCTGCTAATATTTGAGGCTGATAGCGATCATTTATTAAAAAACAGATATCAGCCAGTGAGTGTCATCCACCTCTTAAATGATGGATATGATGCAGTTTGAGTGATTACATATTTATTGTACAGTTGCTCAATACTGCATTAGCTGCCAATGGAAAGTCCCTATGGTGAATTGATTCTAATGTGAAATCACCATAAATCAATTTGGAAGCCATATCTAAACGAGCAAATATGTCATCCCCCATGAATGATGCAGCTCCCCCTTGGGCCAATCAGTAACAAGATGCATCATCCCTCCAAGTTTCAACAAATATAGTGTAGTAATCATGACCTTTCAAAGTTAGACATTTTGACCTTTACGTATAGCATGCCCCATCAGGCCAATCTAATTTCTTTACACTGATTTTTACACATCGCCCCTCCAAGTTGGGTTAAAATCAGACCAGTGGTGATCACCTGAGACACAGCCCAATCCATACTCCCCCATCTTTCTAATCTCATTGAGGACAAAAAACACATGAAGGGAGCAATCAGGACCACTGTTCCCTCTAAACTGATAGTTTGGTGACCTTTGTCTAATAATTTATCACATTGACCAAATAATATCTTGTCAGTCATCAGTCAGTTTGTCCCCAGAAATTGTGTTTATTTATAGAAGCGGGTTTGGAAGTTTTTTCAAATGATATTAGATACTGGGACTTTGCCATAGCTTAGGGTTTAGAGAAGTAGTCTAATATCTAACTATACACTAACATATATACACACATATAAACCTTTTTATTCTAAAGTTTCACCTCTGATTTCTACAAATTGCAATTGTGCTTCAAATATTATTCCAACATTAAAACAAAACCGCAACAATGTTGGATTCCGTTGTTGCATGATGGCAGCAATGGCCCTCTGTGGCATTGATTAAGCATTAGAACAGATGAGAGGTGCCATCCCGCAATTCAAAAGGCCAAATAAACACAGGCTTGTTTTGTTCTTCCATTTAAGTTGTTTTTTTTTGTCGGTAATAACAAGTAACCTTCAAACGAGTTCATGTGAATTTCAATGCCACAGCAGGAATAGGTACACAACAATTTGAGTTCTCCAGCGAGCCCAATCCTCCGTTGCAAGGTTACCTTGGCAGAGCATGCTGCGGATTCATTTTGTCCTGGCATACTTTAAAAAGTGAATATATCAAAAGTTCATAAATATGAACTCATCCAATTTATGATATGAAAGTAGTTTTAGAGGGTTAGTCATAAATTTGGGTGGATGTGATTCTTCTGAAAAGCCTTTCAGGTGTTCATTAAAGGGATTGGGTGGGCTCAGAATCCAATACATCACATGGAGGACAGTTCGGTCCCTCCTCTATTGCGTATAGGTCTCTCAGGAGATCCCATCGTTGCTTACTGTACATAGCTGATGAACTGTATTCAACTGGAGACAGTTAATTGAAAATGCGGGCATGTTCTTTATCCAACTCCTTTGACTATTTCATACTACATGTGCAGTAAATTCCTTTTTTGACGTGGCATCGACAAGGTTATGCAACGCGAGCGATGTGACAAATACCCTGCTCCTTCCGTGTCCTGTATTTTGTGCGACACCGGTGATAGTAAAAAACGCTTAGAACAGGATTCAGAAATACTCTTTTTTTCCCCCCCTTGCAGTGAGTTGACAACAATGAGAAAATGTCATGCTTCAATGCATCGGCTTCAACAGTTTCAGGACAAATCTCAGCGCCGCCATAGCGAGGACAACGGGTTGTTTGCATCACACTCGCTAGAACACGAAATTAATAGAATCTGGCAGCATGATTACTGTATAGCTCCTCTCACCCGATTCACTTCCCAAACAGGAGATAACAACATAATGGATGGCACTGTCTTCTACGCGAGGTCTTACGGGCTGCGGGGGCTTTGTGAATGTTTTTCATTCACACACCAGCGACGCGTCCCTCTTCAAACCTGTTATTTCTGCTGTCAGACGTGAAAGAGGGCAGTCTGTAGGCAGGGCTATGGAGGGAGATGGGAAAGCTTGATCCACAATAGGGGAGCGAAAGAGGAAATAATGTTACAGCACACTTAAAGAGGCAGAGTTAGCGTACCGGTGTCGTACAGATCATTCACCCAAGTAAACCTCACTATGCGTCACATGGTTTTGCCAGAGCAAGACCAATGGAACAAATCAGCGTCAATGTTTAGACTCTTTTTCTTGAGGATGTTTGTGACATGTTACCCTGCTCTGGCACCATCTCACTCGGAGCAGATGAGTGGTGGTGGCTAGGTTTTAGGCTATGGAACTAGGTCTTAATAAAACAGACAACACTTCGGAGACCGGTTTTGTTTCGGGCCGTCTCTAGCCTCAATCTGCATCGGCAATGGGGTTAATTAGGAAACCCACTTTACTGATGTGTTTCAAAGGATGAAATTAAAAATTAACCGACAGCCCTTTCACGCCAGCGGGAAACCGGTGGCAGATAAACAAGGAGAACCCCCCCCCATCCCGGTTAAACACTCTCGCAGAAAGTATTCTGCTGTTCCTGTGGAATGACTAGGAACAAAAGTAATACAGCACAGATGTTGTGGTCAAATGGGATTATGTTCTCCCTGTGATGTACACACTAAAAAAAATGTCTTGTGAAAACTTTTTAAATGCTTTTTTTTTAATGGCAGCAAGGGCTCCTATGTACATCAAAAGTGGCAAAAGTAGTAAAGCTAGAGTAAAAGTGTAGTAAAGATGTTTTAAGGCGATATAAACAGTCACTTTTAAACCACTCTTTATGGTAGGCCTGTCTATATTACCATTTATACCATCAAGCATTTTCTTTTGAAATACCTGGAAGACGTCCAACTAGTGGACCTTTTCAGGTTTAAACTTATGTGTTCGGTCT
>CABFOQ010024856.1:0-13828 GCA_900660455.1 Gephyroberyx darwinii
AAGCTGAAGTGTAAACCCGGAGCTATTGTTACGATTCCATCTTCATACAAGGTGAAATTCACGCTCGTGGCTGGCAGGCTAATAATTCACAAAGAAAAGCCGTCGCTACCCTCCGTCCCAGAAATACTTAGTCTTAAAAATTGCTTTTGAGCACAGAGGGGAAAAGTCAAGAAGGAATTTTATTTCCATTTCCCCCCGTTTTGGAGAGTGATATTGTTGGTGTGTAGTTACCGACACTCCTTCAGACAACTTGCAGTGAGTGTTTTTTTTCCTTCTCTGCTCCCCACTTCTTTTTTTTTCCTGCCAGTCTCCTGGTTTATTATGCATTCAGCTCATGTGTCCTCCTGTGAGTGGCTGTTCATTTTCCACATACCACGCTTAATCCGGCCAGCTAAAACTTTGAAATAGCGGGAGCCGCAGACGCAGCCGCTACCCAGGAGGAGCCATTATGAGGTCTGGGAGAGAGAGACTGATAGTGCTGGGGGGAGGAGTGACAGCCGAGCTGCAAGATACATGGGAAGGAATTCAAAGAAGGCTGAGAGCAGAGCATGAGGGTGCGCCTGTGTGTGTGTGTGTTAGTTTCACTACAAGTGTGTATGGGCGAGTGTGTGCGTCTATGTTGTTGGATGGTGCTGATGAGGTGGGGGCAGTTGTGTGTGTTTGTTGGCTTGTGTGTTTGTTTGATGTTTTTGTGTGGGTGCGGAGCTACTGGGGGGGGAAGGAGGTGGCGAGGGGCTTCAGCCTCAGACCTCCTTGTCTCCATTGTGGGAATGACCTTTGGCCTATTGTGACTTTGTTTGAGTGAATGGGAGGAGAGTGAGTGAGAGGGAGAGCTTTTAAATAGTGCATGAGCTCAGCCTGCTGAGACAGAGATGGACAGCAACAGCATTAGCTTCATTTCTTTCGCTGGGGAAGCCACAGGCCCGGTGAAGACGTACCGTCAAACTGGTGGCGCTGACCAACGTTTCCACACACATTTTTCCATTTTCAAATTCCAAACTTCAGTTTTTAGACATAGCAGATGTATAACTCACTGTTCTACACCTAATGCTAATGCTACTATTCATGCTAAACTTTCTAATGTTTTTTTTTGTGTCTCCATACTTTCAAAAACCTGGATCTTGCAAACTTTTCCAGCCCTGCTTCAGGATCATCTAACTGGCTGTGCTCTTACGGATATATTTGTGGTTCCAATACCGAGTATATCAGCAGATTGTTTGATAAGCTCAGTTAGTGGACTGATCCCGTGTTAACAGCTTGCTAGTATCTGCGGCCATTGGTCCCTCCAGGGAGAACCCTCTCATTCCACAAATGTGCTCAATTAAAAAGAGCAGAGTGCTTAGAGAGGGGCAGCAAGGGGCCGTTCCCTGTGCCTGTTTGATCTGGATTTCCTAATTGGTCAATGACAACGCATTACCAGACAGGCGGACGCTTGATCCGCAGAGAGGAGGCTTTTGACTGTGGTTGCTTGCCCCCCCCTCTACCCCTCCCCCAGCTCCCTACACCCCCTCATGACCAGGCAGTGTGTGTGTGTGTTGGGGGAAGGGTTAGATTTTGAAGGAAGGGAGGGCTGGCGTGTGGGAGGGGGACTGATTTAAAGGTTAGGCAGGACAGGCTGCCGTAAATCTGTGTCACAAATCTTCCTTATGGAGTCATGGGGGGGACACACACACACACACACAGGCATGTGATGAATCCCATGCAACAGACAGCCCACTAGCTCCCCTGGCCTCTGCTCGGGTCCAGGCCGTGCCACTTGCACCGCTCTAATTTGCCAGAGATTGCGGGCTGCCATGTTTTGATTGTCCTTGTGTAAATGAATCAGGAAGCCTCTCATCTCGTGTGTGGCTGTGGAGAATGCCAATGTGTCTGGGGAGGAAAAGAAGATTCTCAGGGGGAGTAGACGTCCTCAATCAAACAGTGGAGACATTTATTCAATTTTTTTGTGGATGTTTTTGCTTCTTACCGCAGGCAGCCTCAATATTTCATGCCATGTACATTACTTCCCCTATGTTACTGTGGTCTCCCTGTTAGGTTAATGTGTACTATAGTGCAAAATAGTGAAAACAAGTTGCACAACGCGTAGACTCAGTGATCACATGTTGGTGGAACTGTATCTCTCATTTTATATAATCTTACAGCTAGCTTAAAATAGCATCTGATGAATATTGTATGCTAAGGACAGAGGAGGCAATTTGCAGGCGTTACGCAATTCAAGACTTCAGCTGTCAGATGAAGCGATAACAGCCATTCCTTCACAAACATACACGAGCATCACATACGCACATAAACAAAGTGTCATACACACCCAACAAATAAAGTAGCACATGCACACATCCTCCATAATGCAAGAGACTGTTTATTTATCCTATTCTTTCTGTCATCAAAGGGTGTTTAAATCATCTTATCCCAGCTAGCCTTGATCTGATGTATTACTCCATAAAGAAAACAATCCAAAGCAAGAGAGTATATCAATATTTTTTTTTACCCATTAATAAGTTTATGTTCCTTTTGAAATGAGGATTTTCCGCCTGGATCACACCTAGTATCTTGATGTTGACCGACTCTGCTAATTCCGCTCCTGTACATTCATACATGTAACTTAGCTTCTCACCTGTCTTTAACTGTTGGCAAGCAACACAAACCCACATCATCCATCAGGGAAGCTGAGGTAGCTTGACAGGTGAACGTAAACAAAGCTTGCTTGTTCTAGGAGTCCAAAGCACACACACAAACACAAACACACACACAAAGACAAGCAGGAAGCACACACACACACACACCAGAAAGAGAGAGTGTCAAGGAGTGAGAGAGAGTCAGACAGACAGACAGACAGACAGAAAGAGAGAGCGAGACAATGAGAGAGACATACACCCGATCAGAAAAAAGGAGAAACTGAATGCTGTAAGAAGCGGAAAAGCTGTGAAATTCCATGTCCTCCTGCTTCAGCCCCTGAAAACTGCTGAGCCATCAGCAATTACAGGCTGGCTGGGTCATGAATCTCTCTCTGCAGTGGTCTGCTCTCCTAGTGTGTTACTGCAGAGGTGTACGGCCCCGCTCACCTGGCCAACAACAAACACAGAAGAAAAAAAAACAAAAAACAGCCGCTGTGCGATCGTCGGCTACTATTAAGCATCTGTGTAAATCAAACCGATACTTTGCGTCTCCTTTTTTTCGTTTTACACTGTCAGGGAAAGAGCTGATAGGTGAAGCGGTTTGTTTTTACAGACACATAGGTGAGCGTGATCCGTGAGGAGATCAAAGGCTGTCACGGTGATACAGTACATACCGCGGCCACAAGATAAAGGCCTGGAGGGAGGGGGGGGCACACACACACACACACACATACAGAGAATACAACTGGAAAGTGCTGAACATATAATTAGCTGATCCAGTAGAAAGCAGATAGGCAGTCACTTAATTAAAATGATTAATTAAAGGCAATAAAAAAAACGTTTCTTTCAAAACTGCTGTCTATAATTACAAGTGACTCCCTCTCTTCTTTCTGGCAGAAGGCTTCAATATCTGTGCGTGTGTGCGAGTGTGTATGCATGTAAGTTTGTGTGCGTATGCAACTGTGTGTGTGTGTGTGTGTGTGTGTGATGGGAGTATCTGAATGGGAGGGAGAGAAGTCAGTTTCTCTGGCTCATTCAGTGTTAGGATCCTCAACTAATGAGATTAGTCAATAATGGATTGAAAGCAAGCGGCCTCCCCTCCCCGACACAATGGCCAGAGAGGCTGCGTGCAGGCTGCCCTGTCAGCGACACATCCTCCACCGGTCGATACACACACACAGACACACACACACACACGCCTGCCAGTAACTCACACTTCGAAACACATCCAAACAATAGGGGCCACCTTTTTAACATACAAAGTGTGTTATAATATTGAACGCCGCCTCTTCCAGACAGCGCTCTGTGCACGGGTTTACCCGGCAGACTGCAGACAATTCCCCGGGATTTAAATTCAAATTGGATATCTATCTGTTCTTGATCTACAGAAAAATGGATGCTGCAGACGTCATGCCAGGCCCTCGAGAGCTCTCTGTCCCTTTCATCAATCTCGTATGAATCACACCTCACAGAAGACATTAAGAGGAAAAAGCCATGGGAGTCACGCTCTATCTACACTATAGAGTCTGTCTGAGCCCCTGAAGCACAAACAAGTCCTGGGAGTTGAGAACTCATCAGATAAACAAAGACATGAAACCTTAAAGGCCAGCTACAGCACAAACACATCACTTTTCAAAGTTTGAACAACCTGTTCACAAGGGTAAAATAAACCTTCACGGATAATACCGGTGTTTTGTCAAGTTTGGTTGCCCTTCTCCTTTACAATCAGATAGTTGGAACAATCAGGGCTTGTTTTCCTACCTAAACAAGAAGCCATTCGCTGCCATTCATTTTGCGCAGTATGACGCATGTATGATAACAACTTCCACACACTTGAAAATTGCCTGAGCTAGATAACCCATCACAGTAAACATGAAGCCTTAATTTGTTGTCATCAAAGGTTCTGATTCATCCTTACTTCATGGTGTCAGAGTCGAGTGTTTTCATATCAGTGCGTGCATCATGTTACGCTCTGCTTACTGTCAATCACCTGACACCCACAGGTAGGAATGGAAGCCTCTGCCAGGAAATAATCCCACTAAACATGTTGCCTTACAAACTTTATTGTCACATCCATGTCTTCTTATTTGGGGTGTTGTTGTCAACCAGGACAGAAGCTAATTTCAAGCTAGGTTCAACATATTTTAAAAACAACGAAGCAACAAAACGAACGAGGTAAAAAATCAAATTACATACGCCATGCAGTGCAAAATGATTGGGTAAATAGATGTAGACAGAAGTAATTGACACCTTTAAATCACCACCCAATACCAAAAATCTATCATATAATATTGTCTGGGCACTGTGGCTTTGAGCCTTGCACCGCTCACCGTTGTGTTGGCAATCAAGGAATTGAAGCTTATTCTGCTGCTCCCCTCACTGAAAGTCACTCTGAATGTCACTGCATTAACTCACACCGGCGTTACAGCACTGAGGTGTGTTGAGGTGTCCTGTCAGGCAGCCTCCATGGTTGGGGTCAGCGCCATGCTAAGGAAGGTCAACCCGCTGGTAATTTGTTTTACCATTGCCCCGTCACCGTCCAAACACAGGACATTGTATCAGGTACACCAATTACGATCTGACATGAATCAGAGAGTAGAGAGGTCCCACACGGCCACTTCCTCTATTATTAGCAATGTGTCTCTTTTTCTCCGCAAAAGGCACCTTGTCCCTGATTCCCAGTGCGTCACAGTTGCTGCTTATCAGCAGCCAAGTGATGCATTTACCTGCTATGTGCGATTCTGTGCGGCATTTAAAGGTAATTTAACCTACATTTAGACATGGACATGAATTAAGCACTGCCATTTCTCTCTCTCTCATTTCACTTCTCTCTCTCTGAAAAGCATAAACACCAGTCAAAACGGACAGCTTTCCCCTGCTTGGTATTCAGCTGCAATTCTCCTGGGTGGACACCATGCTGTGTAGACAATCTGCATTTTGATTGGTGTACGCTGGAAGTTTCCACACAGCTCTTAAAAGCTGATGCCATAGAAAACAGCACCGATTTTTGTTTCTTACAACATTCAGTAGTATTTGCTGTGGAATAACAAATAACTCGGTGTGATTCATCTTGTTTCATTAACCAGAGCCGCCGCCGACATGAGGATATGATCTGAAACTGATCATTTGGTGAGCTGTTAGTGTGTTGGCCAACATGGAAATGCCAGCACTATATAACCCTCTCAGAGAGCCATTTGTACAATCTCACCATTAGGAGCCACTTTGTTCTTTTAGCCCCTTTCCTCTCCTCTGGCCTCAAACCAGGCTTCAGCCTCCGATGGCTGTAACCATGGCAACTGCCTTCATTCACCACTTGCAAATAATGAAGACAATGTGTTTTCCATTTAGATGAGTTTTTTAGAGGAAGAGATATGGAGAGTCCATCTTAACTGTTTCATTAAGGGGGCTTAATAGCATGATTCCTTCCACTCGATGCACTGTACAACCTGAATCACAGATTAAATTGGTCTAGTGGGACACAAGTCAATATGAATGTTCGCAATTCAATATTGCAAACATGCAAACTTGGAAAAGTTGTTTTTTTCTTGTTGGCCTCCATGGAGCATTTTAGAAAGTTACATCAAGAATGATTATTGTCTCAGGCTAAGATTGTAGCATCTTGATCACACATGAAAAGAAAGAGAGAAAACACAACAGGGAAGCAAGACAAATAAAAAGTAGTACTGTATGCTCTTAACAGGACGCAACACCCCAGTGATTAATATATGACCTACAGCCTTTCTACATGACTTGTTGTTAACTATCCTCTACTTAACCTTATCTATAAACCATAACGTGAATATCATAAATATCCTGGGCAAGCAGTGAAAATAACTCTACAAGTGGAGTTAATGTTTAGAACAATTCAAATCCAAACAGGGGAGAATGTGTGTGCGTATGTGTGTGTGTGTGTGTGTGTGTACGCGCACACACAATGGAGAATGGAAAGAGCTAGAGGGGCAAGAGTTACTGGGTCTCCTTTCCACTGTTTATAGAGAACAGTGAAAACTCCCTGCAAGCAGAGCCAGTTTTCCAGGCCCAAATTAATTCAAGAGTTTTACAAATCACCAGACAGGAAACATGGTGTTGTTCTTCTACTTCCACTCTCTTTTGCAGCCCAGTAAACATTCTTTTGATTTGTTGTGTTGTTGGCTCAGCAGGAAAACACACAAAGCAGATAGTTACTCTAATTCCTTGATGACAAGAGTTTATCTAGCAAAACGGAGTGCGTTTCATACAAGTGCAGCTTGTTGCCTCGTGTGGTGCCCGTGTTAACACATAAGCCTGTAAAGACTATTGACTGGTGAAACTGCTGTCAATACAATTCATATGATTTTTATGCTTGCTGTTGCTGAGCCTTGTGAACTCACAGTCTGGGGACTCTGTTCTCCCACATCCAAGACGCTTCCCAGACAACACAGCAGTAACCTTTAAAAAAAAAAAACCCAAAAAAACCAACCAAGGGCACCACAATACCACTTCACAGTAGGTTTGTTGCTACAACAAACAATGCGGTGCGCTCCGGTGCTGGTGTGCACGGGGGCCACAGTGCACCGTGATTGATATACAAGAGATAAAACGCTCTTTGACTCCTGGATCCCGCTCCAATCACACGCTCTCTGTGACGCACTCACCACATGCTATCTCTGCCACACATGGACTGCACTGCTGATAAGGAGGGTTGAACCACTCATATCTACTTTTTCTATGTGAGTTTTTTTTTCTCCTGAATAAAAAAAAACTAACAACTTCAATACATCCGCGTTTGCAACACTGAGGCACTTGTTCGATTTCGGTAGCTTTCGTGACATAACCGACGATGCGGTCATCTCTTTGATAGCGATATGGATTCGGGCGCTTTTAACTTGCATTGTTCTTGCATTGAATACTTGAAGAGTTGAAATGGTAGAAAATCCACTTTAGCCCATAGCCAGTCATTACATGCTATGGAGTAAGCAGCGCCAGGAGTTTTTATGAGTCGCTGGTATAATTGGTACACTTCGGCTCAATAAGCCACATGTATTTTTAATGACACATGGCTTCTTGATATACTGCTGGCACGAGTGTCGATGCGTTACGTCTCAATTGGGCATTTCAGAAATTTTTCATGTATGGCGTTTTATCTTTTGGGGTTATCACAAATAATATTATCGAATTAGCTTGTAGTTATTTGTGGTCCCAAGGCGCTAAATACATCTCTTAAGAAATCATCTGTCCTGATGATGGATGATGTCTTAGCTACACTTTTAAGGGCATAAATTAAGCCTAAATTTGAGCTCCCTGTGGTGTTGTAAGTCACCCGTTTGCCACCTTGTAGTGACATTAAACACATCTTTATATGGATATATCCAGCACAGGGGCATGGCTAATGCTTCTTACAGCCTCCCTTGTTGCCTCTCAATGTCACTGCTGCACACACATACACACACATACACAAGCGCAAACACTGTTAAGGCACTTTAGAGAGTGTGACACAAGAGGACACTCTATGTTGCTAAAGGTTAAAGAAAACACAACAAAAATGGAGACTGCAGGAGAATTTTGATTAATGTTAGACCTCCAGCACACATACGAGCATGGATACACACACACACACACACACACATTCCCAAACCACCACCAGAGAGGGGAAAGATGGGAAGGAGGCTGCAGCAAGCCTCTGAGAGACCACCAGGTGTGACCTATTCATTATTTACCAACAGAGGCAGGCTACCCGTGCCTGCATGCTGCGCACAGCCCTTCCTTTGTAGGAGAGATGTGTCAGGATCAGATGAGATAGGGCACCTTTGTGGATAGACATCTTTGTTCACACCCTGCCTGTCTGTCGCTCTTTGCTACTCCTCACTCAGAGGAAGAGACAAAATGCACCTTCTTTTTACATTCTTTGTAGTCTCTAAAAAGGTGATTCCAGTTATCCAGAGGGAGTGGGAGAGGAACAGTCGGGGAGGGAAAGGGAGTGGCTTTGGAGACATATCCCAAGCCAAACATAAAGGGGGTCGGGTTTATGTCCTAAGGGTTGGACGGAGCAAAATCATTTTGCAGGTGTCTGTAACTGGGCTGAAAAACACAAGAACCTGCCAGATGTATTGATGACATCTCACACAAGCTCTGGGAGAAATGCAGACCACGGTGTGAGCCTGACAGAGGTCGCTGGCTATCACGCTAAGTAATATAACAGACTATTGTGGATATGACAAGTAACAGATGGGAAATAAGCCTGGTGTCAATATGAAAACCACATGGGGGAGGGGGGTGGGTCACCTCATATCACTTACATAAACCTCTGTACCTCAACACTTAAGATAAGAGCCCCTTAAGAAGAGCCACTGTACTATGGTGTACACCAAGGCCCTAACCTAGTATTACTATATTTTATTTTATTTCATCAAGAGGCATTAAGACAGATGAAAACCTTTTTTTTTCTTCTTTTAAATGAATCTGTGTATCAGAGTTCAGCCCAAGCCTCTTCCATATCCAAGAGGAGGGGTGGTTATGAGTTGCAGTGTGTGCAGGAGCCTGGCTTCATTTCTTCTTGTAACACCCTAATGACTTTATTGTTTCATTCTTACCCAGCCTCCAGAAGCTATTACCATATAAACACCTGCGTTATCAAAGCACCGCAAACAATTTCCTGGATAATTTAACAAAGATGCGATTGTTGATTCGGTATGAGGTGTCGAGAGTGTGTGTGAGCATTTTGAGATCTCTATTTGGTGTGTGTTTGTCCGTGCGTGCATTTTCGATATCCATTTCGCGGTGTGTGTCTGTGTCTGTATGTGTGTGTGTGTGTGTGTGTGTACAACTTAAACCTGCCTGAACCTGGCTTTAGCTGGCCACTTTTTAAATCCATTTGCAGAGGAAAATATGTCTAGGTTACCTTAAATGGAGCCTGTTTTAGTGAAGAGGGGGCAGACTGAGTGTCATGCATTACCATTATGCTTCATGCAATCTGTATCAAAACCCCGGGTGAGACAAACAAAAAGGGAACACTTGCATAACATAGAAGCCTGACATTACCCTGCAGATCTGGACCTCTCTCTCTCTCTCACACACACACACACACACACACACACACTCTCTTTTTCATCCCCCCACCCCGGTCCTCCCTCTTTCTGTCTCTGCTCATTCTTTGACTCTGTCTCTCTCTCTCTCCACTTTCCCTCTCTCCCTCCCTCCCTCTCAGTCACAGGGACTGGATTGTTCTGTTGAGGCTTGGCAGAGGCCATGATGGGAAAAGTGCAGGGGAGGCAGCTAACACTTCCTGCCTCCCTGAATCAGAGAGTTAACCTTCACCGAGGGCACAATGGCTCCTCGTTAGCGAAACCAGCCCACATACAGGCAGGCTGTCACCGGCCATGTTCCTGTTCACTGACCCCTTTTTGTGTTTCTCAGTCCCCTTCTAACTTCATATCCAACCATAGCTGCACTTCACAAATATACACACACCCACATACAAAGGACATTACACCACACACGGGCGCGCACACACAGGTGTGGCTCCTTGGTACATTCCCCTGGATGGCAATGTGACATAGTGCAGGTCTGCCCATGCCCATTTCCCCCCTACACAACCACACAAGACTGCCATTGCAAAAACAAGCATGACATCATCCACCCACGACGGTGCACCATGAAAAGGTGAATTCATTCTGGTGAATGCGATGGAGATAAGGAGTGAAATGATATAATACGCAACCCAAAGAGATTGCAGGGAACAAGGGTGGTTTCTGCCAAAGTAATCGAAGTCAATGGAAGAGAAGGAATATCATGGATGGAAAGGGATTCTCTCTTTTTTCTCTCTTCTTTTCATCAACAGAAACAAGCATGAACAAGGGCAGCCTAGGAGAAAATAAAGCATTGATTTTGCACACTGCCCTCTCTCCGGCAGAGGACTCCGATCAATAGGCTCAAGTAATACTCTGCACAAGTTTAATGCTTGAGCTGTACAGAGGCAGACAAGTGCTTTGTCTGGAAATTATTCCTTTTTTTATTGTGCCAGCCCTGCTGTTTGATACCAAAAGAGAAGCAACCTGCCTTCTTACATGCAATACATGCACACCACCACGGATGAGGACAACCAAAGAGCTCGGATTACCGAAGGGATCGGCGCACGCAGATAACATTGTGGTCAAGGGTTCATCTCAATCAATAGAGGAAGTTGTGCATGTGTGAGCCACCCTGTAGGATGACCAGGAAAGGAAAGCTAGATGAAGGGGAAGGCGACGGAGAGGAGGAGGAGAGGTCAGCCTGTTAGGAGTGAGGGTCATCTTGCCAACCAGCAGCCGACCAAAGAGATGACCTCCAGCTGAAGTCACGGCCTTTGACCCAGAGCACCTCCAACGCCAGAGAAACAGATACACTCACTCCACCGACCAACATTGATCCAAGACCAGCCTCAGCCTCACATGGAAGACTATGCAGTGAAAGTTTTGCAGGCGATCCAGAGCGTTCCAGAGGGCTAACATGTGACGCTGTCATCGAGACATCAAGAGAGGACACAGAGGAAATCTTTGAACGACTCTGCTAATGAGCCAAAGACTGAGCATGTGTGGAGCAACCAAAAAATGTTCCTCTTTACCCTGCAAAACTTTCATTTCCTGAGTGCACACTTTTCCTTTTAAGGTGCCTCAAAAAGTCAGAGAGAAAATTGTGCACCACCTGTAAAACGTTAAAAAGCGTTGACCCAAAGTTTTGAACACTCATTAAGCTTTTTAAAGTGGAGAATTCTCTGAGATCCCCTCTCTCAGATGTTTCCCTCTATGTCGACCAAATGGTATATCAAGTTCAGGAAATTAGCCAGTTCCTGTTGGGGGAAGAGAAAGACAGAGAGCTGAGAGAGGCCAGCGTTAATACAGCCCAGTTTTTTACTACCATGCTTCCCAGACCTCCCTTACACGCTGGGCCAAATCACAGACTCACAACCCATCAGACTACGGTTTCTACATGTTAGCCTGAGAAACCGCTTTACTGTGTTTTCATTGAAATCTAAGTTACCAAGTCCATCTTCCATTCACTGCTCGTTCACTTAACAATAACATCACCCAGTTGTCTGCTTTAATACAGAATACATACGCTTTCACAGCACACTAAATTACATCTCAGACACCTGAACACCCAGGCAGAACAGTGGATGGACTTCTCAACACCTTACCAACACATGGAGATTCCTCCAGGTTAATCCTGTCGAACTAATATGGCCATTAGGTCATTTAATATCCTCTGGATAAATTGCTGTGGACCCCTGGGACAGGAATGCTGTCTACACATCAGGAACCAATCAAAGGTGCCTCCTGGTATGGCAAAGAATCTGCCAGGCTTGGAGCAGCAAAAGGACCCCAGGGAAATAGAAAAAGGCCAAATAATCAAAGACACTCCGCCACTTCCTGCCCTTTATCAGGCCAGAGCATCTCAACAAGCCTGGTTTTGGACTGTGATAAGGTTAAGGCGGCTTTCCTCGCTTTAATCAAATTGAACACAAGCAAGATTACACCGTGGATGACAGCGCAGGTTGACTGACCGAGTGACCGGATGAGTGACGGTGTGAGGACAGAGACCCCCCAACCCGACCCCACCGATCCCGGCATGCCACCCAACTGTGACCCCTGTCACAGTCAAGGGCCAGACACGCGGTGTGGCGGGAGCACAGGTTGAAACCCTAACCCTGGTGTTTCCATTCCTCTCCTCAGACAACTGGCCCTGCAACATGTGGCCCGGAAAAGACTCTCATGAACCACCACACACACACACACACACACACACACACACAGACTAATCTTTGTGATGTTTATTTGAATGTCAAAATTTACCACTACAAGACCGTTATTTTATATTAAGTTAATGTGAGAAGATTGTACAGAATTTTGCACGGAAAAAAGTTGGACTGTGAGGAGAAAACTAGAGAAACTAGTCAACTAGACTGTAGGGAGACTTGTGGAGTGAATCTGCTCAGTGTCTAATGTAACTCTGCTGAGGCAGACCCTGGCATGCTGCAACTGAAATTAGGTTAAGAGAAGTCATTTGCCGTCCGTGGAGAGAGAAAAAACAACAACTCTAAACTAGCCAAATTGAGCAGGAAAGCTGTAAAGGGGAAGCAGTTCATGCAGACTAACATCTGTGATATTTCTTCACTCCATACTCTTGCTCCCATCCCCCCGCCTTGGGTGTACCAAATGCCGAGGTGGGGCTTACAAAAACAGCGAAGGGCAAGGGCATTTTTTTTTAGTTCGCACAATTTCTTTCTCTGACTGTCATGAGAGTAATTCCTGAAAAAGAAAAAAAAGGTTTTTTTTTTTTTAAATCACTAAGAACAAAACTATCAAAAAGCAAGAAGTGGAGAGAGTGCTCTGTGATAATTGCTTATGGATAACCTTATGATTTAACAGCCACACTGTTGTTGAGGTGTGTGTGAATGGCTCATTAGGGAAGCTAACAGGCTAGCTAGCGTAGCGTGCTAACAGCTCATCCCTCTCTGCCAGGGGAAAGGCTCACTTCACTGGATAGGTTCATTATCCCAGCCACCTCCCAGGTACAACCACAAGCTGCCTCAGCCTGCCTGAACAGATACTTACAGCTTGTTGGGCTTGCCCCACTTCCCCTCAGACACATTACACACGCATACACACACACACACACACACACACACACAATGCACCACTGTGTTCTTACCCAATCACAGGCTAATAGGTGTTTCCTACAGTGGGGTATCAAGAAGCAATGGCTTTCCTAACAGGGTGTTAGCAGGGTGTCTGCAAGTTCCATCAAGTTAAATTTGAGACTTTTTGAGACCTTTTAAATGCCAGTTAGTAAGAAATATAAAACCAATGTCGAAATTGATATCAGTGTGAAACTGAAAACAGCTCTCGACTATCAGAATGGAATAAAAACAGCATACCAAGGAAACAACAACATGTATAAGCCCTCTAAAACAGAATGAAGACTTAAAAGATTATATTCAGCTGTGTTCAATACCTTCCATGGCTTTGAAATCATTTAAGACATAGACTAGATGCTTGGTGGTGGCCCCCACAGGCCCCTCCTCCGCAGCCAGACGGGGAACGGAAGTGGTCTGGTGAAAACAGTTTGCCGTTGCTGCCACCTTGTTCTCGTGTCTGGAAACATTGTTTGTCTGCTGGCTCAGATGGTGCCTCCTGTCTCCAGGATGGAACGACCCCTCCTTTCCTCTCAGACCTTGTGCCCCACCCCCATTGTCAAGG
>CABFOQ010024858.1:0-10722 GCA_900660455.1 Gephyroberyx darwinii
AATGACATGCCGAGTATAGAGAAAGGAGGCACATTCAAAATACTGACCAAGATACTCACTCGCTGACTTAAACTAGAAAGACCTTAGAAAGACCGACCAGTCAAGTGATGGGTATTTTGAATTCAAATATCTCAGCATTTGCAGGCTGTGCAGAAAATTCCCACCTTGACTTTTCCTAGAACCGCCACCTTTAGAGACTGGTGTTTTTAGATTTTCACAATCATACAAGTGATGTATGATCAGTTGTACGGGTCCATTTTGACAGTTTCGTTCCCATGGAGACGGACTCACGCTCCGTGCACCAGACTGAATCTCAGGATTTTAATAGCAGCCTCTAGACGTCTACTTTCTGGTTTCTGAATTTGAAATGGTGAAAATGGTATTACAAAATACTAGTAATATATTTCACAGATTGATTTCTACACTTTTCCCCTCGATTTAGTTATCAAAACGTCCCGCTCAATTTTTTATTTTGATTGCAACTAATGTTTAGCAGACTATCCTTTCAAATTTGTTTGATTTTATCCCTCTGGTAATCATGAAAGGTGCGTATTATGTATCTACGCCCATTTGTCTATTTCTAACCATGTGCAAATCCAATGAGTGCAAGCCTGATGGCCAGTTGACGTCAAAACGTTGCTGAATGAATCTAGTTTGTGAGGAACCTTTTTTTCCATTTCAATTCCTATCAAGTACGGCAGCGTATTGAAGAGAGCTTATTGAGGAGCAGTTGTGTCATCGATGTAAAAATGACATCATTTCTTTCAGATGAACAGACATACTTGGACTCATCCTCTTTGATGTCCTTGTCTTCATCGTCGGAGGGCACCTCATCCCATTCTAAAATACAGTCAAGTTACAGCTGTTGAGTACAGTCACCTTAAAAGATGCATGAAGGAAATTCAAGTATTGTGAGTTTTGTGTGTAAATATCATGTATGAGCCTCTGTACGTGTTGCATGTGACTCACGTTCCACAGTGTTCCACCACTCCATCAAACTGTCAGTATCCTGTGACACAAGACAATGTAATAACGTATCACACCTGTACTGTGCACTGCTTTACCAAGTGCACACCATTCATTTCCGTATGCAGTAAAAGCTTCGGTGGCAAAGCGCAACGTAATTACGGATAGCTAGCATTAAGAGAAACTGACCCCCTCTTCTTCACCTTCCTCCAAACCGGCTGCAAGACGCTCATCCATCTGAGCAGCCAACCACTCCGCCTGAGCAAGGAGAGAGAGAGAAAACATACTGGACATTATATTCTCAAGAGGGATGCGACCAAAACAAGATGTCTCCTTCATTTGAAGTGATGGATCTGCAAGGTTCTCGTTGTTCGCTCATCGCTGTGGTGTTTCTCACTGCACCTCCCAGAGATCACCTGTCAATCAAACAGTGTCCAGTACTGTGATGTCCTTTTCCTTGGACTCATTTTAAGCATGGCCTTTGTGTGTGTACTAAGCCTTTTCTGCGGTTGAGCTGCCTTCTCAGCAGCTACCCTCCGTCCTATGCAGTTGAACCGGTCCAGTCACATGTCTAAGGAATGTTGTTGTTTTCCACTCTTTGTCAGCTGAGAAGCTATTATGTAATTCTCTGTCGTGAACTGAAATCAATTGTACACCTTGTATAAATAATGGAAGAATTACACTTATCTTTTATACTTTAAGATTTACACAATAGAAGCTAAGACTAATACTTGTCTTAGAAGTCTCATCTTGTAGAGCTTGATTGCCTCAAAGTAATACAATTATGTTTTGGCAAGTAAACTTCTTGATCAATTTACTATTGCACAATAATAAGATTGGTGGCAGTTTCATAACTGGTATTTGGTTTGTTATGGTGCAGGAAAAAGCCAGAGGTATCTCAAAAGCTTTAACATACACACCGGCATTAAATGCTGGACAGAGGTGAAATTCCTACCAACCCTCCTGTAGCATAATGATAAACTGATCCAACGGCTTATTTGCCACAATGTCAGTCTGTTCCTTTGAACAATAAATTACTCACTGGCTAACTAAAGTCAGTTTCCAAAACTAAATTTGTCACCGGAGAGTCACAACGCCAACCCTCAGTATGTGGTGTGTAGAAAGGTGTGAGCTTGCCTCGGCTGCTTCAGACAGGTAGTAGTCGCTAGACGTGGCTCCTGGTGGACTCTCGTACTCCAGAGCCATCACTTTACTCTGAGGAAGAGAGAAGGAAAGGGAAGAATCACTTAATTGCCAAGTACAGTACAAGTATAGCAATACTGTACATGGCATCATACACAGACACTATGGTTGCACTTTTCATTTCAACGTGATTTTTGAGATCACATTGCTGTATGTCCACATTTGGCCTGGAAATGGCAGTTAAATGTGTCCTCATCTGTCCCCACTCTCCCTCTTATTCTCTTTATTTTCAATGCTTTCAATGTTGCCATGTGCCTGTACTGTGTCCAGGAGTGCGATCACAAGCGAGTATGTAGTATGTAGTTTTGAAGACCTGATTTAGGTGCATCTAAGTGTTTCACGTCCTGGTGTGATCAGATGTTAAAACTCACATTGAAATGACGAGTGCACCTACAGCCACACACTTACTTACCTTGGCTTTGTGCTTTTTGAGGCCTTTGAGTTTCGATGGCTTCTTCTGTTGAACAGACACACGTTTCAGACTCACGTTACACTACGCAGAGAGGAAGCAGTAAAAGTGGATCTAACAGTGAGATGAATACCGGTTTGAAGTCGTCGATCTCATCTTGTTCGTCTTTATACATCTCTCCCGGGCTGAAGAAATCCATTCCCTTTTGAGGAATATCATCCTCCATAAACACACCCTGCCAAAAAAAACATGGTGAGAGTAATATTGATATTGGAGGAAAAATAAATAACTTTGGAAATAGCTGGAATTTGCAATAACTCCAACAACTCCTCAGATGATGCATTCAGCCAACAGTTAGGTGTACATTAGATGCCTGCTGAGGTGTGTGGTGGCTCAATCTGATCCGTGAGCTCTCATGCAGGATGGCATCCTGGGATGTCTTGGATTTTTGATGAGTGGGAAGAGGCCCTTTATGTTTGGAGTTCTTCTGATGAAGGAAACCAAAATGTGACAACGCCACGGTGGAAATATTATAAAAGAGGAAAACATGTAATCTGGAGCCACTAAATGGACGGTACAATAAAAGGACTCATGTCTGAGAGTCACTGCATCACTGGCATGGTTTCTCATGGATGTTTTAGTGGGTTTACATACTCTCAACAAAGAGGTTCAAGTGGTCATTTGTACTGCAAATAGGTTTTTGCACAATGATGATGTACTGTTGATGTGTCTGTCAATGTGACTTCAGTCCTGATTGTTCTTTGTGTTGCATCACTTGTGGTCTTTTAGATTAACAATTACACTTCTACTAGTGCTGCTGCTGCTGCTATATTACTACTACAAAGTAGACAAACGCACCGGTTTGCAGTCCTCCATCCCGTTCTGTTCTTCATCTTCCATCTCTCCTGCTGAGATGCTGCTTTTCTGAGGGCTGATGTCACTGAACATCTCATCCTAAACCAAAGACAACATCTCTGAAAAGCCTTCATTCCTTTATTCCCCAGTGGCTTGCCACCAAACACTTCATCAAAACATAAATTTACCTTAGATCTTGGATGACCCACGTGTAGCAATTTCAGCTTTGTTGGTTTCTTCTGTTGATGGGGGCAAAACACTTTCCATTAGGCAAAATCAGATCAAAACAATCAAAACATATAATCACAAACTGGCGATTGAAAGAAAAGAGAGTTACAGGTCTGCCGTCTTCCATTCCGTCTTCATCTCCCGTTACCCCAGAATACATTTGGTCCACTCCTTTTTGTGAGAATTCGTCGTCCATGAAAGCAGCCTAAGCAACATATTCAAGGATCATGCTAACAGCCAAATCAAGAATATTGACAAGGTAGAGTTACAGTAAAAGGCAAAGGGTGTCTTTGCAAAATTATGCCCACAATTTGAAACATTTGATTTTTTTCTCATTTGAAACCTGTGGAATATTATTTAATACCCTTGGTTGAAAAAACTGCTACATTTACAGTAAGATGAATGAATCTGCATTTTTGTAGTATCAATACCATCTTTATCAGGTGTCATTAATCCCATCATGATAGTATTCAGTCATAAAAATGGTACCTTGCCAGCTGACTGAGGAGTGTAGCCCTTTGCCCCTTCTACATCCTCAAACGCATCATCCTAAGAGTGAAATACGTGTTAAAACTCAGGAAAACAAGCTCTTTCAGAATCAAAAACTAGAACTTTTTCAATAAGACAGTTCACTATCACTACGAGTTAATCTGCAACACCCACTGGAACTGATCCTGCAACGGGCCCAGGAGTTAAACTGGGTCTCTGAGCCAAAATGACACCCACATCTGGCAAAATTGCAACGTTCAACCCATTTACCAAGTTATAGAGCATGAAGGAATTGTTCTCCTTTGAGTTGCAGTTTCAGTTTACATGTTGAGTCGATTGAATTGAAGGGGGACTGCCCCCGCCAGCGCGTTACCTGTGACTTCTTGCGAGGTGTGTAGCCAGATGCACCATGGACTTCATCTTGAGGTTTCTCATGAAAACATACAGTATAACTACAGTGCATAGACGGCACGGTACAAACAAACACACCAGAGGTGCAGCTGATATGTAATATAGTGACTGTATACCTTGGAGCCTCTGCGGGGTGTATACCCATGTGCCCCCTTCAGGTCCTCGCCGGTCTACAGGAGAGAACGGTTTTAACGTCATGCACGTTGACCACAGTTTTCACCATAACAAAACAGCGGGCGCATTGTCACCCTTTACCTTTTCGACGCTGATAGCAAATCCTCTCTGAGGCACAAACTTGATTTTCACCATATTTTTTCTCTTCTGGAGAGAGAAAAGATGAGATTTGCTGTTTGAATGTTCAAAGTTACGTCAGAGTCAGTGCCACAGCTTGGGAAGATGAAAAACCATTAATCACGTTTAAAATCCTGCCATCAATGTGCATGTGGCTAGTTGACATCACAATTTAAGTAGAAGTAAAAGCATACAAATCCATGGCTGTCTGCTTGTTCGTGCTGGGCTTCGTCCCCCTCCTCTTCAGAGGTGCCATCCAACACCGTACCCTGCGGTATTACAGTTTTTACTTTTTTAATGAAAGTAATAATTTGATAATGAAATCACATGCGCTTTCTTTTAGTAATCAGTGAGTGTTCTGCACAAAAGAAGGAAGGAAAACAGCAAGTCTAGGACTCCAAGATGATGACAGAATAAAACACATTGTGATTTATTTGTAGAGGATTGCATTTAACCAATATCTGCAAGTATGTTACCTCTGACCATCGACGTATGATGGAGCTTTTCTTGTGGACCTTGTGCTTATGGATATCATCATCCTATTGTGGGATTGGAGCGAAGGTCATTATCGTCACACCGATGATGAATACACCAGCTTTAAAAATATTCTGTTTCCTTGAGTTTTTGCACATTTTGGGTGAGGCACAGAGGGATTTCAAAATTATTTGGGATTTTTTTTGTCCAAGAGCTATACTTCCCTGGTTAGCACAAGAGTTGGCATAATAATCAATAAAGCCTAGCTGCCTAGCTAGCTGTGCTTTATGGTTGGAACAGCATGGTTGACCAATCAGATTTCAGACTTTGCACAGTGACTTTCTGTCTTATTCTTATAAGGGGAGAGAACACTTTAAGCAGCTACATTCAAAAGCAAATCCAACTAAACTCTCCTGACATGCTGTATGAATCTACAGACGGCCTACCTTTAATCCTTGAGGTAAATGTTCATTCATAGGCTTCATCTCATGAGCAGCAGATCCTCTTCGAAGCAACTGGCTGACTCTGGTCTTCAGGGGCTTCTTCTGGTGATAAAAGAGGACATTAAAAACACCACTGTTGGTTCACCCTTGTTCATACAGATAGAGAGGAGATGGTGAAAACATAAATCATGGAGACATACTAGTTTATAGTCCGTTCCATTCTGCTCTTCGTCCTCATTTTCTCCTGCAGAGAGAAAGTGGGTCTCTGGAAAACCATCCTGGAAAACACCACAGTGTTAACAATATGACAAAATATAGTTTTCACCCATTCCTACACGCCATGGAGACATGTATCATTTTG
This sequence comes from Gephyroberyx darwinii, assembly GCA_900660455.1. NCBI lineage: Eukaryota > Metazoa > Chordata > Actinopteri > Trachichthyiformes > Trachichthyidae > Gephyroberyx > Gephyroberyx darwinii. The sequence goes on from CABFOQ010024858.1 coordinate 6,131, forward strand.
AAACACAGATGACTGGTGGCCTCTTTCCCACGCCACTGGTGTTGTTAGTGCTAGTTTCTCAAATTTAAGACCACAATCCTATAAACTCTGTTGCTTCCTGTCACAAATAGGATAGTTGCCATTTACCCCCTTATTGCTCAATGTGTGTTTGTTGTTATTTCACTTTGCTGAAGAGGATAAACACGCTGGAAGTGATTTTTAAAGCAAACTGAATCAAACTCAGTGGCACACAACGTAAAATGCCGTGCAGAGGCCGGTAGAGGCTGCTAATCTTTCCAGCAACGCAAATTATACTCAAATGTTACACTTCGCACCTTTAAGACATTACAATCTACAACATCACTCACCTTCAACTTCCTAGGAAGTGTACTGTGGCCACCTGTATGCTTTGATTCATGTTTCTCCTGAAACATAATTCGAAAAATGCAATTAAAAACCTCAAAGATTCATAAACATTTTAACACATTTGAGAAAAGCTTAATAACACATGGTAACTAATATAGTTTACACTACATTATAGACGCCCTATTTTCTACCTTTGACCCTCGAGGTAGTGTCCCACTCTTCCCATCCTTCAGGTCATCAGAAAATGTATCCTGCAAAGCGAACATTATCAACAATGTTAAGGACAAACACATGAGCCAACAATCAAAAAGGAGCAGATTTGTTATTTCACATCATTTCATTTACCTTGAACCCTCTTCTGGAAAGTATGGAGACTCTGAACTTCCTTTCCTTTTTCTGTAATAACATATGTATGTCAAGCTATGGACTTCAACCACAGAATGAAAATGAAATAATGAATCAATGCACACGGTGAGGGCAGACCTTGCCATGATTCCCAGAGCCATCCTGATCCTCTCCACTTCCTCCGTCAGAGTCGCCTTTTATCTAAGACAAAGCAGTGCTTGTTTTAGCTGCTCTACTTTTAGATACAACATTTTTCTGCTCAAAAGGAAACAGCACGAACCGAGGAACTGAAACTCTCACCTTCATGGATTCCCGTCGTAGTCGAAACTTACCAGACTGGGAGAAAAAAAATAGGAAAAAACAATTTAAACTATCTTTCATCAGCTGAGCTTATGGGAGGGAGCTCAAACAAAATGTCTACCACAGGAAATATAGATAACGATGATGAGAATAACAGATAGTATGCAAGCATGTTAAGAGTAAATGTGAAGGAAGGATGAAAATCAAATTGTGGAAAGGTTTTCTTACTGGTTTAAAGTCAGGGTCAAGCTCAGGACTGTCCTCAGGCCAGTCCTCCACACACTTTTCCTGTGGGGTGATAAATGAAAGAAACACAACCTCTTATTTAGACAGTTTTCCTGAATATAATCCAACGTACAGTATCTAGATTTTCTCTCTTACGGCATTGCTTTTTCCCCTACTACTTTGTTCTTAATCGTCTTTTGCTTGCAGCACAAATTTCAAATATACTATCAGATATTGTCATATATTTACAGACCTGTCCAATAAGCAGAATGTCCTCTAAGACGTCCTCAGGTTTACTATCCTGTAAAACACACAGTTGTCCATAGTTTATCTGCACCCTGCACACTGTCCATGCTTGACCAATCACATTGTTCATTATTGGATAAACTGAGGTCACGAAAACTGAAAATGTACAATGTGATTCTGTGTTTTTTGGGGCGATATCCTATAAGTTATCGTTATGAAAGCTAGTTAGGGCAGCTAATGAGGTAACAAAAGGCACGCTTACCTGAACAGCCTGTCTGATCCGAGGAACTGGTCTTGGGTGAGGTTTGGGGGCTGGTTTGGGGGCTGGTTTGGGGGGCGTTTTTGGGGACGTTACTTCAGGCTCAGTCTAAAGACATTGCAAACACAAACAAAATAATTAACAGCATGGTAGGTACAGTAGCATAGAAATTAGCAAATAAGAAAGGTAGGTGAATACGAAAATGGTGCTAAAATTAGTGCTGTCATGATATCGGCAGCAACTTTACAGGGTTTGCTGGCTTGGGTGGGTTTGCTGGCCTGGGTGGTCTGGTTCGAGGTATTGGCTTTGGAGGACGTCTGAAGATCTTCACCTGCAAGTTTGATTAGAAAAGAAGGTACAATCAATTTAAAATGAATTTCCCAGAAGATGCATCCAAGAGTAGAGCACAGGGGTCTCACATGATGGCCTTCAATGTGTTCAAAGACACTTACATGTGTCAGTTCAGTTGGTGTTTGGCTGGGTGACAACACCAAGGTCCTAGCCTGACTGAAGGGAGTTGGCTGGAGAATATCGTGTTTGGTTCCACGAGGAGTGATCAACGTAATCTCATGTGGCCTGTCGGAAGAGGTCGGGTCGGCGGCTGGATGGGAGTTTGAAGGCGTTGCCTTGAAGAGATCTGGAGACGCATCAAGTGAGAGTATGTCGGACTTCATTTCTGTTGGACTGCTGAATGGCAGTGCAGAGTATGTGATCTTGGAGGCTGTACTGCTAGGGGTCGTGTTGAAAATAGTATTGCTGTTGGCAACGTCGGAGGGCTCATAACCGTCTTGGGCCTTTGAGGGAAGAGGTTGGAAGATGTCTGGAGTCCCATGTGAAAAGTCTTGGAAAGGGTCATATTGTTTAGAGGGTGTAGTAGCAAAAGGGTCAGACATATTCAGACTGTTTTGGAATGAGTCCTTTGCATTTAGGCTTGGGAATGGGTCATCTGTTTTTGTGAACGAAGGTGAAAATAGATCCACTTCCGCCTTGGTGTCAAAAAGTTCCTTTTCCTTAGTGAGAGGGGCCTGGAAGAGTTCCCCTCTTTTAGTTGGAAGAGCTTGAAACAAATCCACTTCCCTGGTAGAGAGAGAATGGAATGGGTCCACTTCCTTAGACCGTGGGGGTTGGAAGAGATCATCTGGCTTGTTTGAAGGAGAATGGAACGGGTCAATAAAATTACTCTGAGATGTATCGAAGAGGCTCCCTGCCTTAGTGGGTGCAGCCTGGAGGAAATCGTCTCCCTTAGCAGCCAGAAATAGGTCTTCTCCTTTAGCTCCGAGCAGGTCAGTGTTGCTTGACGGAAAGGTTTTGAAGGGGTCCCGTGGTTGTGGTTGAGTTGCCTTAAATGCATCTAGGAAGTTGTGACTCCCGTTGGCAGGCATGTTTTTGGGCAGCGCTGAGGTTTGGAAGAGATCTTGTGTATGGCTGTGGGTTAGGGATTGGAATAGGTCCTTTTGGGGATCAGGTGATGCCATTTGGTTGTTTTTTGAAGTCTGGATTTCAGGTGTAACGTCTATCGGTGAACTCTGAAATTCAGGTGGAGGAGCAAAGATGGTACTTAGGTCTTCTGACATTTCTCCTTTTACGCCCCCCATGTTAGCAGTTTTGCCGCTGGACTCCTAAAGGTCAAACATAGGGTCATTAAGAAAGGATTCAAGACAACTGATGACACTTTGGAACTCATATCATGATTTGGTAAAAACCAAACAAAAAAATCCTTGATACATACTATAAAATGTGCATAAAACGGGTTGAGTCTTGCCAAACCCCCGTTGACTCCATTCTGCTAAACAGAGAAAGGGAGAGGAGACAGAAGAGATGTCACTTGGTCTGTTGACAGCTTCCTCAAACTGAGTCGCTCCAACAGGAACAACATACCTGTGGGCTTGAATAAAATGGATTCCACGCCTGCCGATCCAACACGCCATTCTGAAAGAACAAGAGAAATTTTACAATGACTACAATGCCGCCGTTGATCGACGATTCAACCTTTTCCTACGTCAATACAGTAAACGGACAACAGCCTACTTGTAGAAGAGTCAAAACAAAATCCAGTCAGTCGACAATGCACTCCACAATCATATCTACAACTAAATTACAGAGATCTCATGATAGCAGTTGTTTTACAGGGGAGGCAGCAGCAAGGAAGACATGGTCATCTTTAGTCTTTAGCTCATTCTGAGGATAGACAATAAAAAAAAAAGATTGGAAGTGGAAAGGTGCGAGATTTTTGTGTTGTTGAAATGTGAAAAGTCACAATTACCACAGTGCACCCAACGGTCTAGAAAATGATCCAGTCCATGAGAACAATCTTTAGTGTTTTAACCGTGTTACTTTTGCATGCTTTGTGCACAAAGACCAGTTGATCCTCACCTGGTGTGGCCGGTGGTTGTCTGGCACTTCTGCAGCCAAGAGCTCGCCGAGCAACTCACCATCCTGTAGGACCGACCAGGAGTTAACGTGACAAAATGAAAGATAAATATGTAGGTGTGGGGTGAGTGGAACGTGACGAATCACACATGATGCATTCCACATCCACTTCAGCACGCTATCAAAAGGCATGTGTCACTCGGAAGAATGTAAACAAAACTTGAAAACACTCCTCACTGCTGGAGACACGGATTAAAAGTCCTTTTAGCGACTTTGCAGCTGTTGCCCATTTTAAAAATAAAGGAGAATCTGTTGGTTTGCACCCCAACGTGATAAAAACAACAGAATTTATGTTTCTCAGTTACTTCTGTCATTCACAAACCCATGTGGATGCACAGAGCTGAAAGCTGCTGTCATCAGTGTTCTCTAACCTGCTTGTTTTGAGACTCATTCATAGATGATCCACTGGAGTCAGAGGTTGATGGGACAAGGGTCTGAAAGA
>CABFOQ010024858.1:10742-21991 GCA_900660455.1 Gephyroberyx darwinii
AGAGAGAGAGAGAGAGAGAGAGAGAGAGAGAGAGAGAGAGAGACTGTACATTAGATTATGGTGTATCTAACTATTAAGAAAAAAGTGTCTATTTGGTTTCACTTTTATCCCCAAACAGGAAAAGTGAGAGAGGATGGGGGTGGTGGTAGGAAGGAATGTTAGAACTCCCTTGATTCAGTGAAAGTGTGTGTGTGTGTGTGTGTGTGTGTGTGTGTGTGTGTGTTTGTATGCGTGTCTGCTCACCCTGTATTGATTATGGAAAGGGCTTTGGGAAACTCTCTTCAGCATTCCTTGTAGCTTCACGATACTCTGTAACGACACGAAAAACTATCAGTTGCCTTTGTTGCTAAATTTCCCATGTTAGCCATCAGTCACGTTTCGAGCACGAGAGAGCTTTATTGGTCCAGCAATATTTTCAGGTTGTCCAGCGTTTAATGAAAGGAAAAATTGTTTGCAGAGAGGCGACAATTCGAGATGATATTTTTCACCAATTTCACTGCTGATTAATCTTGACTCTGACTAGTCTAGCAATAAAACTGTCAAAAAACATGCAATGTACAAACCATGACTTAGTTTTCCTCAAGTAAATTTAATAAATTCAAAATACGTGAGTAGCCCATTTTTCTTCCTAATGAAAATCCATGCAGGTGGTTTTTGCTCTGTGCTTTAAATTAGGTTACACAACTAGTTATTTAAAGGTTCCCATCACTAGTCAGTATATATCCTAGAAATGTAATGGAGGAGGTTCTCTATTGTATTCTGTGCTTGTTGTGCAACACAACTGTCAGAGCATGACGGTGCAATATCAGTATAAAAATTCCTGACATTAAGCTCAAGTTCTGGGCTTGGCTGCACAATTTGTCCTCCTTGGAAGACTAAAACACCAACAAACACTGAGCCGGAGGTGACAAATCTGATCACAACACCCCCTGATTACAAATTTAGGGATACATTGCGTGACTTTATTGGAGAAATCTACATCACAGCTTCACACACACAAAACAAACTATCACCTCGACCAACAACAAACAACAACACAGCCACTTATACCACCGAGGTCATTGAACTACTCACTGGCCTCCTTTCCAGAGGAGTACTTCTTGGTGCGCTGTGCTCACCGTGGCCGTCCTTCTCCACCTCTTCATTCTCCTGGTGTACAGCAATTAGAAAAACAGTATGAATCTAACACTTGAAACCAGTTTGAAACAGCTACAGCCCCTTCAGTCCTTCCCGCACTTATTTACAGCACGAGAATGAATCAAGAATTAATCATGCACGTGCCCATTCGGCGCTCAGCCCGGGACAATCAAATACTATAAATACTCACCGTGGTTGCGTCTCCCTTCATGATAAATCCAAATAAATCCAAACTGTGTTTAATAATGTCTGAGTGCGGGCATTAGACTTTCCGCGGGGGAGATTTATCCAGCGGAAGAACAAGTTTATTTAGCTGTTGGCACGTCACGCTGTCGAGATGATTGACAGGACTTGCAACTTCTTCACCAGTTTGACGCACCTGTGTTAAGTCAGACACGATACATAGCAAAACTTCCGTTCATGTTTTTTCAAAGTAAATGCCTTTATTGACGAACATTCTCGCGTACTAGTATTTAATCCTTTGCACTACATTTACACTATTATTTTGAAAGGCAACCGCGCAGTACTTCTGTCTTATTCTGGCACTCTCTGTCTGGCTCTACACAGCTTGTTGATGCGAGCACTCCCTCTCCCCTCCCTCCCCCGGTTCCCTTTAGCTCAATGCAGACCGACCGGTTTCTCTTGCCTAGCTCACTCAGGCGGTGTGGTACTGGCTCCTGTTGAGGTTCTGTGGTTGGGCTCAGTGTTCAGAGGCGATGAAACTCCTCATCATGGCCTTCTGACACTTGACACATACCAGGGCTTCACTTTAACTCCTGTTATTCTTCTACTAGTTACAGTGATGTAATAGTGAATAAAAAGGTGGGAAAACAACCAATATAAACAAATATTAAGACAAACATTAAGGTTATGTTACCTTCTGCAAGAGACCCCATCCTCTTCCATCAGCATATACTATGACTTTGCATTGTTTAGATGGGTGAACTAAACTGAGTTCAGGTGGGTTTAACCTCCACTGCAGCTCTAATTATTGAGCAATGTAACAAGGCATTAGTTTCTTCAATTTGCTGATTTTTAATAGGCCTATGTAGTGAAATAGGTGAATTATCTCAAAATGACTCCTTAAATGTACTTAAATGGTATAAAGTTATAATGGATATTATATCTTATCACACTTCAAGCACTCCTTTGTGCCAACAGTCATCCGGCTGTACAATGGATGACTGTCAACCCCTGAGCCTGCTGCTACACACATACCTCGACTGAAATGCAAATTGTACAACTGTAAATTGCACTAAGCTATTATTTCTTGCACTACCTTGTATATTTTTTTGTATTTTTTATACAACTTTTATCCTCCGAACTTGTTCATTGTATAGTGATGTGTGCCTCTCTTGCTTTGTTCTGCTGCATAAATGCAATTACCCCTCAGGGACAATAAAGAGCAATCTAATCTAATCTAATCTAATCTAATCTAATCTAATCTAATCTAATATAATATAATCCCTCTGGAACATTTAGTGGGCTAAATGTGGCCCGTGGACCCTACTTTATACCATGCACACCGTTTGAAGATGGTTCTTATTTGTTGTAACGTCTTTTAGACACAAGGTGTCGCTAGTCAATTTGATTAGAAATCAACAGAAACGACAGGATTTATTGATTGAAAACAGCCCTCGGAATGGCTTCATTGGCCAGTCAGAAATTAGTATTAAACAAAAAATAAGGATAAAATTTAAAAAAACAAAAACAAAAACAAACACAAAACACAAATTCATATTTTTCTGAAAATATAATATTTTTTTTAATAATAGTTGTGATGCCTTATGATGATCACCAACTGGAAGTCAGTTTACCCAGCATTTTATTTACTTTTGACTGGATCAATGCTCTAGGAATAGTATAGTAGGTATAACTATTCAATTCATAATAATTAATGGTTGAAGTCTTTGAATTGTCACAAACTGGCTGTAGGCCTATAAGGTGGAAGGTTACTGAATGTGCTTTTAGAATATTACATTATTATGTATAGAGTCAATTTCCAAATCATTACACTTATCTCAAGTACCATCAAATTTTGACCATTAAATTTTGTGCTAATTATCAATTGGTGAGATGTGACTCATAGTGCCTGATTTGTTTATCAGAATGTCATAGGCTTCAAAGTTTGCCATCACAGGGCCAGAACTTGAAAGTCTCTGCTACTATGAAATCATTTAATTTTCAAGAAAACAAAAGCAAAAGCACCTGCGAGCATGAGGAATGTCCGGGGAATTCTTCTTTTGTCAATGCAACAGTCACACCCTGTTATATCTATTATATATATAGTTGGTATGGCAAGTTAAACTTAACTTCCCTCAGTAAGTTTTACTACATTAGAACAACTAATGAACTTTGACCCAACTATTCTGTACTTTCAGTCAACTTGAAATTTTAAGGCAGCAAGGAAACTAATATTTTTTGCAGTGTAGTGGATATACAGTTGATTTGGTGGGAGATGATATCAGATGCAGGGACTAAGGTTTAGTCAATTGAATTCAATCCCTGATTCATATTATTTTACACTCAAATAAAATCAAGTTTTTGCCATAGCTGTTTAAGAATAGGTTATAACAGAAATGATAACCTATAGAAGCAGCCTTGGGACTGGAAGGCCACTGGTTTGATCATTTTGGAAACCTTGGGTGGCCCATACATGTTTTCTAAAATATAACTTTGTAAAATATTATAACCAACATTCAAATAATGAATACATATGTGTCAGATGGGAGCACTGATGAAAGATTATTCCTTAAGTTATGAAAAAAAAATCCCCCAAAAACAGATACATTTCGATCACTGAGCATTGAATCTATCATAACACTGCTTATAAATCAAGTGTCTTTGCAAGCACGTAATAGATATGAACTGACTGAACAGTAGTGTTGAGTCATAATAACCAAAAACCCCTAGTGTGTAAATGACAATGTTTACAAGAAACCGAAAACATAAATCGAAAGAAAAAAGGAAATTCCCCAGGGGGAGGTGCCACCATGTCAGCTGTAACCGGCGTGACAAAAACTACAAGCAAAGGAAGTTGCCATTACATACCTCAGTATCCTGTTAGCACACGCAGCGTTTCATCTTTACATGAAGTGAGTATGAGGTTCAGTTCAGATAAATAATACATGGGGAATTATTGTACCTTGTTTTGCTCTATAATTTTGAATATTTTGATTGTTGTAGTGATAGGATTATAGTGAAGTGTAGAAAATATAACCTAAATATATATATATATATAAGCTAAATATAAATTACTGGGCAAATCCACAAAAGTGTGCTGCAGGAAATATTTCAGTGAGAAATTCATACACAGTAATGTTTTATTTTAATAGAAGTAAATACATTGTCATCATTATTTACAACACTGAATTACACTGTTTTAAAAAAACAACCTATCAGACTCATTGTTTCCTGTCCTGACCAGATCTGACAGTTTTCCCACAACATGGCCGACCCCGACACAGATCTCCAAGAATTTTTAAAAAGACTTACAACTTTAGTCTTGCCTGACAATGTGTTAACCCTCGACAATGAGGAAGTGATTCTTATCAACAAGCTTAAAGGACTGGTTACAAATGTCAAATGGAGACCTGCAGATGCCGTTGAGTTGTTCACTGCTCTTCTAAAACGATTTGAGTCAACATCAACAAATGAAAGACCACATCTCCACTCATGGATGATGAAAATGTTGCATTCTATAGAGATCAATTATGTTTCTCCCAGTTTGAATCTTCAAAATGGAAAGACAGTTATGCAGCTGGTTTGTGACACGACCGTAACAGATGAAAAACTCCTGAAACTCTTAAACAATGATACAGCGAAGGAACTGGAAGACATTATTGAGGAAATCCGCCAAAAGGAGTGTAATCAAGTTGATGAAACCCTTTTAAAGGAAGTGAAAGACATTGTATCATCAGTTGATAAAGACCTTCGTTCACCCAGTGGTGGATCGCAGCAGCATGGCCTGAAAAAACAGTTGCTCCAGCTCTGTAGGGCAGTGGAAAGAACCCAGTCCTTTAAACCACGGTTAACACAAATGGTGAGCTGGTGTCTTATGGCTCTGTCTAAATCAGGTTGGTTAATTCAGGTTGGCACTGGTGAGGGAAAATCATGTATTGTGGCAATGTTCGCAGCATTTCGAGCTATGAGGGGAGAGAAAGTGGACATCATGTCAAGTTCACCAGTTCTGGCAGAGAGAGATTTGGATAAATGGCGGGGATTTTTTAAAGATCTGAAAATCAGTGTAGACTGTAACACAAACAAATCTGGAGACGAAGCCTTAAAAAAGTGCTACAAGTGTGAGGTTGTTTATGGTACAGCTGAGGAGTTTGCTGGGGACTGGCTAAGGCACCACTTCCACAGGAAGAACATATTTGGGCAAAGAAAACTTCAGTGTGCAATTGTAGATGAAGTGGATTCCTTGATGCTGGATAAGGGTCTTCACATGGTCTATTTAAGCAGTGAAATGCCTGCTATGCAACATCTCAGCCCACTCTTGGCATTGATATGGGCCACTGTTAATAAGTACTGTAAGACTGACACAGAGACAACATTGGGGCCAAAATACCCCTTCCAACATGTTGTGTTCAAGAACATAAACAAGAGCGAAGACATTGACGAGTTCACCATCCTTCAAATGGCTGAGGACACAGGTACACTTGCAAAAGGTTCAGTCCAAGACATCAGGAACAACCCGAGTCTTTTGACTGAAAAAAATGCAAGTGTTACTGCAAACCAGTTGGCAGAGTTCTTTAAGACAGTTGAGATGAAATTCGCATCTTGTCACTTTGCCTTGCATACAATAAATAATGATGGTACACTGGAAGAAATGAACACAAGACCACCAGATGACAGACGTGAAAGATGGCGAGTGCCATTGGTCTTGGTCAATGGAGGCTTCTGCCGTTACATGTATTCTAAAGAAGAGACTGTGGAGATGGAAATCAAACGCTTCCTGCACTTTACACCATGTGAACTGAGCCAAGACACAAATATCTGCTATGTGCCTGGCTTCCTCACGAATCTGGTGAACTCCAAACTAAAGGTTTGGATAGAAAATGCATTTCTTGCACAAACAATGAAAATGGACCATGAATATATTATTGAGGGAGGTGGGGTAGTGCCTGTGGACTACAGTTGCACGGGTGTTGTTGAAAACAACATGAAATGGTCAGATGGGCTACAGCAGTTCCTTGAAATGAAACATCAGACCAGGCTGAGTGACATGACAGTCATCACCAACTATATGTCCAATGTTGGTTTGCTACAAAAGTACGGGGATCAGATATATGGGATCTCTGGAACGCTTGGTCAACAATCTGAGACTGAGACCTTGCAGAAACTCTACACAGGTATCAAGACCTGTCAGATACCTTCATTCAAACGCAGAAAGCTGTTTGAGGTTGAAGGAGTGATCGTAGATGATGAGGAAGAGTGGATTGAGAAGATCTGCAGCATTGTCATGGCACAACTCAATCCCACTGTATTCAGGGCTCCAAGAGCTGCGTTGGTCATTTGTGAGACCATCAACCGAGCAAAGGCTCTCTACCGTGCTCTGGAAGATCAAGTTCAGGAGAAAAAGCTTTACATAAATAATAACATGGACAATTCTGCTATCTTTAAGAAGAAGCTTGAAACTGGAGAGGTCATTGTGGCAACAAACCTTGCAGGTCGTGGGATGGACCTTCAGGTTTCTGACCAAGTGAACTGTGCTGGGGGTTTGTTTGTAGTGCAGACCTTTCTGCCCAAGAACGCTCGCGTGGAGCAACAGGCGTTTGGCCGCACAGCAAGACAAGGATTTCCTGGGTCTGCTCAGCTCATCATCTGCTCCACACATCTGCCAGAACCACTGCAATTGCTTGCTGTTAGAGAAAAGCTTCGTTCTTTATTGGAAAATATGATTGATTTCACACCATGTCAGCAAGAACTTTTTGTGATGCGGTTTAGGTTGTATGAAAAACATCACAGGGATGAGGACTGTAACTCTATGTCTTTAATGTTGTCACATATTTTGACCAAAACCTCTCACTCAGGAATAAACATAGTCAAGAGAATCAGAGATACAATTGTGGCAAATAGGCTTTCTAGTTACTTAGAGTGTAACATCCCAAACATAAAGAAGAAGGAAGAGCTCTTCAGTCAGTATCTGGTCATATTAGATGACTTATACAAAAGCAATTCCAACAAGCCGGCAGATTCAGATTTGTCTTCACTGAATGAAACCTGGGGTTTGTGGCTACTTATGAACTGCAATGACACAGACTCTATTGTGGACTTAAAAAGCAGACTGGAAGCAGACATGCACACAGCCAGGCAAAAACTCGCATTGAGAGAATCATCCTCTTCAATCCTGCACCATTACACTGGGTTTGGCAATGACCTGCGTAAAAATGGAAAACTTTCAGAGAGCGTCAAGATGTACACTAAAGCCATACAAAGAGACCATTGTTGGGCTGCAGTTGCACTGTACAACCGTGCTTTTGCGTCTTTAGCCCAGCAAGACAAGAAACAGGATAGAAATTGCATCAATCAAGCACTGGGCGATTTGACAAATGCACTCAAGTCTATAGAGTTCTACTGTAAACAGGGAAGTAAAACCCTCCTCAATGAGTCAGTCACCAGATTTGACAAGCACATGGGAGCCAAACTAATGGTGTTAGAGTTTTTCAAGGCAAATATAAACCAGGCCATTCAGAAACTAGAGAGGGCCAGAGACAACGGTGGGAATGTAAAGGTGGATGAGAAATCAGTCCATTTCCTGCTTCCACTAGTGGATCTTATCACCATGAGCATATCATTGATTCCAATCTTGTACGAGGATGTTCGAAAGATGCAGGAAGTCATCAATGATCCCTCCTGTGACATTTTCAGAGAAGTTCAGTGGCTTGAATCTCTGGGTCTGACTCATGTGTATACCTTAGACACACTGTTCTCTCTTGGTGGCTATTTGTCAAAGATATTCAATCTCAGAAGTTGAGTTCTTGAGTAGATGGCAAGTCCTCAATATTTCTGGAATGGCTTTGGTCAGCTATGAGGCATTAAACACACTCCACAATGAGAATCTGCATTATACCCCGTCATACAGCAAGTGGTCTGGAAACACATCATATTAAGCATAGGTGATCCAGTGTTTGGGTACAATAATAATGACTTTTCTTAAGAAACTCGTCTTGTTTTGAAGGTATTTGAATGCATCTCTCTTGTGTTACAGTACACATAATACAGTTTTTAATTAATTGCAGTCAATTCTGATGAGAAGTTGCTAATAGAAGAAGTTAACTGAATTGAATTATGTATTTTACCTATACTTTTATGTTATTATTGAATTTATTTTTCATTTGAGGCATTTATATCTTTTAATTTAATTGTTCAGTTTAAAAGATTTTCTCCTCCATGTCATGTTGTTCAGGATTGGTAACAAGGTATAATCTTTTCAGTAATGAATATTGGTGGTTTTGATTTTTTTTTTATCAGATTAATTTACTTAATCCATTAATCCATTTATTTGTTATTTTTTAAGAACCACAATGATGCAAGTGAAGCAATGTTATGACACTAACCTGTGTTCTATCAGTTCACTGTTGTAGAATAAATATGAAAATGTTTTTTGTACCATGTTTTTAAAATAAATTTATATATTCATATTAAAAAAACATCTATTATTATCAACACAATAAGCCTGATACCTTTTTCCTAATAACTAAAATAGGTATTAATATGATGCATAATGACATAATTACCAGATTACAAAAAGAAACACCTCTTTTATAACTAGCACAATCTTTTGTCAGTCATTGTTCTTCATAACTGAACCAGTTTAACATCCACATCAAGGCAATAATAGGCTAGCAACACTGGTGTAAAAGTGTGGGACCATATCTAACCCCTTTACTGCTGCCATTGTGTGGTATTATGGTATCAAGGTTTGCCAGCAAGTTGGGGAGTAAAAATAGCAGTGGAGGCTGAAGAAGCACTGCTGGTCTGTTCCTTCTCAGCTCCAAAATGATGGTAGAACCAATGTAAGAGCACCTGAGAGAGATCATGAGAGAGCGAGGGAGAGAGAAAGAGAGAGAGTAAGAGAGCGAGAGGGAGAGAGAGAGAGAGAGAGAGAAAGAGAGAGAGTAAGAGAGCGAGAGGGAGAGGGCGTGTTCATGTGTTCAAATGTGTTTAAATGAAGGTTGTTTCACATTATGTAGAAGATGGCTGTAGTTTGATTTTCATTTCATACACTGTAAAGAAAAAAACATAAGACACATTAACTTTTACCTGGCTGCCTTACAATATTAACTTTTACGCACTTAGTCCAATTTTCTATTTCAACTCAAAGATGTTAGGGGAAATTATGAATACAACTGCTTATGTGTAGTTTCTACGTACTGATGTTGTTGAAAAGGATGAACATAACTACTTATTTACTGTTTCAACTAACTGACGTTAGTGGAAAGAATGACTACAACTCTTTCAGCCTGTACAATGAAGTTACCTGGCTGCCTTAAAATGTTAAGTAAACACTTAAACAATCTCTTCAAACACAGAAGTGAAATAAAAGAACAACTCTTTGGAAACAGACCTGAGCCAAGAATCCAATTAGACCACTGAGTCACATTTGGCTCAGTTAACTTTCCGTTCGGTGAGTTCAGGATGTGAACAGAAACAGAGCATTGATGAACTCTGAGCTCAACAGATGTGTCTTCTCACAGATTTGCGGAGGTGTTGGCGAAGGACTGCACCAGGTCGCTGTTGTGTACCGATGCTGCCGGTGTTGTGTGTGTAGTTACAGCTGTTTCCTCTGAGCTTTTGACTTGGTGACAGGTTAGAGAGTCCACCCGTGGAAGAAGCATGACTGGTATTCAGCAAAGCCTCAGACATCACTGGTGAGCTGGAGTTGGTGACTGGGTTGTGAGTGGTAACTTTGGTCGGACCCACTGGTTTTGTTGGACTAACAGATAAATAAACACATGCTGGAACAAGCTTTTTGCCTCGTCAAGGATGAAAATCAGTGGCTCTCTTACCTCCAATTCCTCTTGTTATAATTCCACGAAAGACTTTTTCCCACTGAAATTCACTGAAAAATCTTGATAGATGTTGTTTCAAAAATCTTTTCCCAGGAGTTTATCCAGCTACCCAGTTTGTTAATGACACAATACATGATACTACTATACTTATCACTGGTCATTTATTTTCTCTATCCACCTTTCACAACTTATCAATAACTTTCCTATCAATATCAATCCACAAACTATGTTGTATATTTACCATCAACTAAGCAACGAAGTGAGCAACAGATTGAATGTATAGGGTTAGGGTTATGTATAGGGTTACTGTATAGGCAGAACGGAAGGGGAGGTGTGTTTGAATGCAGCAATTATGAACACATGCACATTTACACACACACACACACACACACACACACACACAGCCTACACACACACACTCTGAAAGTCTGAAATTCTGCCACTCTTCCAAATGAAAGACAAGAGTCAGAGCAATTCCTCTTAAGCTTTTATTAATACTTAAGTTTGCTTTTTTAAGGGATGTTCATTGTGTTACACAGAGAAATTAGCCACACAAGTAAATTTGATTGTATTCTCTTTAACTTTGTCATTGTTAATTATTATTATTCTCCCTTATCAGAGCTAATGCTAAAAAAGTTACACGAGGAACTATCACACTGTCGACTAAACTCGTGAGCACATCGGGACGGTAAACTAACACTTCACATGAAACAAAAGATAAAACAAAATCAAAATTCCCCAAAACAATTAAAGGAAAAATAAAGTGAAAAGATAAACAAAAGACAAACTGGACATGCATTTACATTCACACAGCCCTGCTCCACTTTCAACAATAAAGTACCGCTCCTTTTTCCTTATTTGGCAAAACTTTCTAGGCTCCACCCATTATCCCTTATTTGGTAGAGGCTCCCACGCCTGCCCGACTGTTCGATTCTCAACAACGCAAGACTGGGAGGAGCCTAACCGTCGCATTTTCACTCTACTCTTCAGCGCTCTGGTCAACCGACAGCAACCCAAGTGCATAAAACATGGCGGGATCCTGGTTAGACGCTTTTTTTAAATTTATGTCCCGCAGAGCAGCCAAACATCGAGGCC
>CABFOQ010024860.1:0-12467 GCA_900660455.1 Gephyroberyx darwinii
TATCTGAAAATGATTTGAGTGTAACGCACGGTGACCTGCTTCTGTAGATAATGCAAAATGGCTTTCATTTTATAGGGTTAGACAGATAAATGAATCAACCTCCTGGCCAAAAGATGGGGCAGTATGGTGTCAAAGGCAAAGACAAAGGAAGATTTCCAGATATTCATATGCAGTCTAACAATTATCACTAACATTTATTGTTAGCCACACAAGACCAGGGCCATACCATGGTCTGTGTAACCCATCATACTGTATATACCTTAAAACATCTTACTAACAAATTCCATATGCAGTCTAAATTGATGTTAAATTTAGAGTTATGCTATATGTTGTACCCATAATGACCACTAGAGGGGAGTGTCCTACAGTTATGACTAGATTGACAAACCAGAACACGTTCACGTTTATCTATGTTTGTGTAATTGGATGTCAGTTATATGAAAGAAGTGGAATGAGTTTTTTTGCCAGCTAACCCTGATAGCATGCAGTCCTTACATATGTTGGAAAAAAACTTTTTCTCTATTTTTAATAAATATAGCAGTTTTTATTGAGCAGTTCCTTGTTGATCGGTTACTGTTAGTTGAATGATTCAGGTCTGGATTATTTGGCCGTCAGCTCAAACAATGGTCGTCTGTGAGGGGAAGGCAAACAACAAATACCTTTCACTGTGCTTCCACAGAAACTGATGGGTGGTGGCAGGGGTGTGAGTGGGAGATTCTCACGGGTTATTTCCTCTGGATTTATTCTCCAACAAAGAGACATGGCACTGTGAAGTTATTCACTTTGATTTGCCAGCTCATTTTTACCTGGGGGTTTTTCTTTCATTGCCCCAGATTGCTCCTATTCATAATCATCGTGATCCAAAGGTAGACACACGAAGACAAATGCCTACAAAGACAGTTGGAGAAAGACCTTCAGTAAGATCTCAAACAAAACCTAACAAGTAAATTAGTTTCATTAGCCCTGCATTGTCCATGAGCTTGTGGATTCACAGCACAAAGCCATAGATGACTGAAAATCAAAAAATCAAAACCTCTTGATGTATTAGCTTTGTATCTCTCTCTCTGGGCCATATAGCCTCAACTCTCTCTCTCCCTTTCTCTCTCTGTATCTCTCTCTCTCTCCTTGCTTCTCTCCTGTAACAACTGTGTCTATGTCAACTTGATTGAGGAGTTTCTCCTCCCTCATCAGAGCGGCCTTCATGCCTTCATTCAAAAAAAATGCCTGGTAGATGAGAGTATATTCAGGCAGTCATGAATGCTGATCAACGAGTGAAAGTAGGCGGCGGAACGTATCCAAAACAAACACCACACGTGGTAAGATGAGAGAAGGCCATAAAACACAAAACAAGACAGAGACACAGAAGCAGAATCAAGACAGGCCAGAGAGAGAGAGAGAGAGAGAGAGAGAGAGCAATGCAAACAGGTATTTTGTTGTCAGGTGAGCGAGAGGTGAATCTCTCTTCTTGCTACACTGTATGTATGACCTTCACAAACAAGCATAACGCACCCTCGATTCGACCATCTTCCCAATTCTCAAAAACTTTATGTGGTGAGAAAACTTGCAGTAAAGTGCAGTAAAGTGCAGTATTGGCAGCAAATTATTGGAAATATTGTGGGAAACAAGTAATATTAATACATGAAGAATAACATTCCTACATAAGTTGTTCTGTTTTGATTGTTGTACATTTCTATAGTGACTTCACCTTCTGATTTTGCAGTGTAAAGGATCTCTGTGGTAAGAAAGTGCCTGTTAAATTGAATTAAATTGAGGGAAGGCTGGAACTAAAAATGTAAGCATGTGGTCGAAATCCTTTTGTTTTAATCTTATATAATTGGGTGATACACAGTTGTTTCTGGATTGTGCCAATAAAGGTGTTTGAGAGAGAGAGAGGGGAAAAGACACAGAAAGAGTAAGAGATATAAGGCCAGAGAGAGAGAGCGAGACAGAGAGAGACGCTAAGAGGCTGGGAGGAGAGATCCAGATCTGCTGGTCTAACTGGTAAATCTGGCGTGGGCTGACTGTCAGAGCTTGACAGGTGTGGCGAGAGATGGACAGAAACAGAGAGACGGAGGAAGAGAGGCAAGAGAGGGAAGACTGAAACGCGGGAATAAAGAAATACAGGTGGAGGGAAGACAAAGCAGTTTTGTCATATCCAATTCACACTGTGATCACCATTGTGAGTAGCCTTCAATATCGCTTTGATCGCCAGTTTCATCTGACCTCAGGAGTGACATTCAGAGATTCACCTGCATGCATGTGTGTGTGTGTGTCAATGTAATGTTTGTGTGTGTGTGAAAGAGAGAGGGACTGGATAATGGACATATCTGTTACAGGAAAATAAACCTCGGACACTCACAGTTTCTGTTCTGCTTTGTGTTTGAACCCACAGTAGCACAGAGAGAGAGATAGAGGAAGAGAGAGTAGCGAGACGAAGATGGCAGAGGCCCCGAAGATTGAACTCTTTATTAAGGTAAGGCAACCCCTGTGATGCGTTTTGAGTAAAATCCTGCTTAGACACTGCAGATGCTTGAGGAAAGAAGGGAGTTTGTTTCTCATGAAGATTTTCTGGCAAAAGCAAATTAATAGGTACACATAACCAATACTATAATAGTAATTCAAACATATTTCAAACAAACTGCAAAATAATCTAAATTTAAGGGGATAATTTAACACTTGGAATTTGAGTTGGTAGCTGTGGCCCTGCATTTCAGGAATACCAACAAACCCTTTAAGATCAATTTGTGGATTGTCTCTCACTCATTCCTATGAAATGACACAGTTGCTCACATGAGAGTGTCAGAAACCTTCAAACATGATGGCTCAGCTCGTCCAATTGTGTTTATAGATAAACTGTCTGTGCTTGGGCCTTTAAAGAGTATTACTATGTGGTTTGCTGCATTGTATGATACTATACACAATAACACAGAGAGAGAAAACACACTGGTTTAAAACCTACAGTATTTTAAAGATGGAGAATTGTAAATGTTGCTTCAGCTAGCCCATGTCACGTTTTGTGGTAAAGTATCAGCGTGAGCGCCGATGGTGAGCAGTAGAAACTGAAAAGAAGACTGTCCAGTTTGGAGACCTGTGTGTTTTCTTTGATCCCAGAAAATGCCATTGCCTCTACACATACCGGTGACTCAGTATTATCAGGCTGTGGAGGAGATTATATGATTGAGATACCAGACACCAAAAGTTAAATTCCCGTCAGAGCCGAGCAGGCAAGACAAGACACTCGTGTTGGCTTCATCCAACCCAGGCGCCTTGGAGAGATCTGGCAGAGAAGGATTCAATCTACAACTTTCCCAATTGTATTAAACTCAAATCCTGAGCTCTGTGACCAACGGGTGTATGATCTGAATGCAGTCTGTGGCAGCTGGTGTCTTGTCTGCTCATCAGGGGGGTGTGACCAAGGTGAACAACAAACACGAGGTGTGATTGCTCGATTATCTGTGTTGTCAGCCAAAGAGTTTCGTCAGAACCGAGCTACCACAGTTCACATTTCACAAAAAACAAATAGTATTTACAGCGTTCACATTTGTAAATACTATTTTCCTTTTTGAGTCATGTATTTATTGCCCAAAATCTATTGCAATGTAGTTATAATAATATTATAATGTGTTTTTCTCTCTCCTGTCTGTCTGTCCTTCTGTCTGTCTGTCTGCCCGTCTGTCTCTCTGTCTGTCTGTCTGTCTGTCTGTTTGTTTTGCAGGCCAGTGATGATGGTGAAAGTGTGGGGAACTGTCCGTTCTGTCAGAGACTCTTCATGATTCTCTGGTTGAAAGGGGTCAACTTCACCCTCACCACTGTGGACATGAGGAGGTGAGAGGACATTTCTGTCTCTCTCTCTCTATCTCTGTTAATCTAACCCCCCCCCTCTCCACTTCTCTCTCTAACTGCCTTTCTCTGCCAAGACATTAGACTTGTCTTTCAGACCTGTTTCAAAGCTACTGTAAGGAAAAGGTTATTGTAAGGCGTAAAACTTAAAACAGGCATATTATATTAAGAAAGTGTCGATATGTAATTTACTGGAAGGACAATACTTGTATAACTTTTAACAATAAAAACAAGAAACCAAACAATTGCCAAAACACTTTTTCATAACCTGGAAATAGGTTTTAAACACATTTAACCAAATTAGTAAATTCCTCCATTGTAACTGTAGATTTAAAGGAACATGTAGGAAATCATAGAGGAAACTGACTCAATTGCTCTGTTTTCATGCTCTGATCAAGCTTGGTGTGGTAATCCTTGCTTGTTTCACGCCGTTCCTTTGCAGAGCTCCTGAGGTGCTCAAGGATCTCGCTCCGGGCTCTCAGCCTCCCTTCCTCATCTACAACAGTGAGGTCCGCACGGACACCAACAAGATTGAAGAGTTCCTGGAGGAGACCTTAGCCCCTCCACAGTGAGCGGAGAGCACGGTCCTTTCATTTAGACCGCACCACAGAACATATGCAGACACAAGCACACACACAGGCGTGCATGCAGGCTGATTTAGTGTATTTGGGTAATATTGAAAAACCTCATATTGAAGAAATATCGTATTATTATACATGCATGTACACACACACACAATAATATTTTTTTATTTCTCGACTGGCAGGTATCCAAAGTTGTGCTGTCGATACAAAGAGTCCAACGGTGCCGGCAATGACATCTTCCACAGATTCTCAGCGTACATCAAGAACCCCAACCCTGGACTTAATGATTGTAAGAGCATTGGTTCCATATTTCAAATCACATTACAGTCATTTCTGTTTCATCAAGTATATTTCTACGTCTGTGTGTATGTTATACAAATAAATACTTGATGACAGAACTTTTAAAAGACAAATGATGTGTGATCTTTTAATCTCCTTTTATATTTACCGACTACATAAAAGCATACAAACCTATCAGAGCTTCAAAATAGATGAGTTGGCTAAGGCCCGTACCATTTACCTGCAATGTCCTAGGTTTGAATCATGGCCTTGGACTTTTGTTGCATCCCCCTGTCTCTTTATTAAATAACTCAATAGACTCATGTTGTTTACTATGGAGCCCTGTCAACAATTTAAATCTGATTTCCCTCTTTTAAATCACACCTTGCTCTCTTCCAGTGCTAGAGAAGAAGTTACTCAGAAGCCTGATGAGGCTGGACCTAACCCTGCGGACCCCTCTCCCCCACGAGCTGGACCAGGACCCGGATAAGAAAGAGTCTTCACGCCACTACCTGGATGGCAACTCCCTCACCTTGGCAGACTGCAACCTGCTTCCCAAACTCAATATAGTCAAGGTTAGCAGAATACATCACATATTGTAATTACACTGCCAACTGGAATGAGATTTTGTTCCATGGTAAAAGACAGAGGTCTCTTCGATGTTATTACTGGAGGAAAAGGAAAAGAAGCATAGAGTTTCTTAAGCTGCAAAAGTGTCAAGTGAGAGAGCTGTAAAAGTAGCTTCCCCAGGGTCTTGGGTCTAAAAATGATTTATTATTTGGTTTGGTTTACTGCTGTGAGGTGAAACATTTTTAAGCCGTTCAGGGATTCTGCACAATCTGTGGGCAATCTTTCTTTCTAATGTTTTTACTTCAATTACTTTCACTTCTCTTTTTTTGTAGATAATACAAATTTACAACCCTATAGTTCATCTCTTCCTTCTGTATGTCTCATGGTCTCCCCCAGGTGGTGTGTAAGAAGTACCGTGACTTTTCCATTCCTGTGGCGCTAATAGGTCTGACACGTTATCTGGAAAAGGCCTACCAGCAGGACGAGTTCCGCCACACCTGCCCCAACGACAACGAGATCCTGCTGGCCTACCACTCTGTAGCCAAGTACCTCAACAAATAGATCTCTAGAGAGAGATGAAGCAAAATATGTGAGAAAGAATGAGGAACACAAAACCAGACAAAATGTTTTGACATCACTGAAAAGTAGACACGTTTCCTCTTTCATTTGTGTTTGTTTGAGTCTGGTTAATCAAAAGAGTTTGGAATGAAGTGTTCATTGATTTGGTTCCTGTAGGTAATGGATTATAGATTGGGTTCTTATAAAGTACAAATAGTAGATCAATGGCTACTTCAAAGTTACTTAAAAAATATATCTACATAGATGTATGATTGTATCTTCTAGTTGTATGGATCTGGATTTTTTTACTCTACCCCTGTAAGAGAAAGAAAGCACTGTAAATCCCAGAACATATTTGTGTTATGTCTGCTTGTGAAAGCATGTATTGTATGTATGAATTTACTTTGTAAAGTGCAAATAATTCATTTGTCAGAGTTTGTCGTGAAATCAGACAAACTGGACCAGATTTATGTTATGTTGCATGGCTGGAATAGTATTGAGACAGATGCGCTGACTCAGTGAAAATATACTTTGCTTTTAGAATTCTTTATTTTTTAAGTTTTAAAACTAAACAAAGAATATTGTTAAGCTTATAGAAAATGATTTAACACCATCCAGTCTTAAATCTTTTTCTACATTCCAACCTCTTAATGATTTCTCTTTTCAGTGAAGTAATCAAATGTATTGAGTTAAAGATGTTCTGTATTGTGTTATGCATCACAGTAGTCAGTATACTTAATAAATAACTTTAATTGTAAATGTGATAAGTGTTAGTATTTGGGACTGAGTACTGAGTAAGTACTTGGTAATCGGGGGAGAAAGTAAGAGGAAGGAAGGAAGAAGAGGAAGGGAAGCAGGGAAGGAAGCAAAATAGGTGGAGAAAGAGCTAACAGGGTGAAAAATGGATAAAAAAATAGTTTGCTAAGATAATTAGGGAAGAATATGAACAAGTTTCCTTTTTGTTTATGTTAAAATTGCAGGCTGGCTGTATGAAAATTGGATGTGCTTGTAATGTGCTGATAATGTATCATCCGTTTGGTATTTGTATTGTTATTGGACTGATTATAAAATATACTATTTTGTGTTGCTATTTTTACAGATCGGGATTTCTTACTGAATCCCTATAAGAGATAGGAAAGAGCATTGTAAATGCCAGAAAAATAGTTGGATGTCCACTATGATACATAGTGTACACAGTACGTTTGTATCCAGTGCACATTCACTGTGTGCATTTAGTATAACCATACATTTTAAGTTATTCATTCATCAGATTTCGTTGTCAGGTTTTGTGTATCATTTGTTTATTTAAAGGAATTTGGAGGCAATAACTCTTTTCACTGGAACATTACTGACACTGACACTTTGATTTTGTATAGCTATATCTTTAGGTTTGGTATGTATATGATATGATATGCCAACATCCACCACACCATGTATGATATTAATAAAATCAGGGTGTTTTATGCTTTAGTCACTGAATAAGTGTACAGATTACAGATTGAAACACAGCTACTGATTTGGTGTGACCCCCATTCACTTAATTTGAGTAGGAGTAATGCAATCGGTTTCAGGTGAAGAAAAGTTGATGTAGCCAATGCAAATCTGGGTAATTTGAGGCCAGTGATTGATTTGGAGAAAAAAAATAAAATTCGTGTCCAGACCTTCTTCTTCTTTTTTGCGTTTTTTGGCGGATTGCAAAACTACCTTTTAGGACGTGTCCAGACCTGAACAAAATCAATATGTTGATTTAGTAAGTTTCCACTGCTGTCTGAGTCAGATTAATCGGCTTTAGACAACAGTCTTCTGCAATTGACAGGTGGGTTTTCCTGAGTTTATAAACAGGAAGTATTTGATGAGGCTGTGTTACGTCAGTATCTGATTGGATGAGTAGTCTTACGGCACCGCGGCAACGGCAGACATCAAAACAACGATTGGTAAATACGGTCAAATAGGTGGAGTCAAGAAAGTGACCAAGAAAACTTTGTTAGCCAGTTGCTAACTTTTTTTTCCCATCGGCTAGTTAAAAGCAGAAACGCAGAAAAACAGAAACCTTCAAAAGTAAGTCGTTGAGTCTTTTATGTACATTGAGAATGTAGTCAATGTTAGATGTGTAAGTTAGTCAACTTCCGTCATTTATATTTACTCCCAGCCTTATATTGCTAATGCTATTTTAGCTAAGCTACCTAGCTAATGTTAACGGTAAGCTGTGATATCACATATCAGTTGATATAAGAGTGGAAAATTAGGTGAGCACTTAACAGTAAGTTACCAAACAGCTGCCGGTTAGTTTGTTGCTAGTTTGTTGTACCGTAATTCTTTTTAGTTGACTCACTGTGTTAAGACGATGTATTTGGACAGCTGGGATCAAGAGGCAAAGACGGGTTGGCTGCTCTGGGTGGCTGGCATACTGCGAATATACAATTCATGTCCCTTTTGACCGTATTCAAGCATCTTCTGAGTTGTCCTTGATTTTTTTTTCTTTCAACAGCATTTCATGAGCTAGGGACCGGGACGCAACATGAGTCGCGGGTCTGTCACATCACATATCACATACCAAGAGTGCTAGTATGCCGTGGTCATAGTGTGGATCTAAATTTCGCATTAAAGTTGCTTTCCAGGCTCAAATATTTGAAGAATCCTGGACTTACAGGATGGAGTGCCATGACGAGGATGATGAAGGCCTGTGCACCTGGGCCAGTGCAGTAAGTAACATAACTGCCTTCAAACAGGTAGAGAAACATCTGGCACAGGCACATTATGTGCCAACATTGGCTTATGTGGCTATGATTGATGTTGGCAGTCAAAGACCGTTGCACTGTCACTTCATAGCTGATGAAGTATTATTCTTATTCTTATTATTTCGTTTTGACTAAGTGTGCTAACTTATTTAATCTTTTTAGATGTTAACGAACAGCAGAAATGACATCGGAGCAAGACTACAGCAGTTTGTGGAGGAGAGAATGCAGACCACCATGGTATGAGATGGAAATGCATGAACAGGCTATGCTGTTTCAGACCAAGGCAAACTGATTATCAAGTAAAATACTGATCTATATACTGATTTGGGAGCTTGTCTCTTGATATCCATTGCCTAAAGATATTAAGCTTTCTTGACACAATCAACATTTCTCTGCCACTGTTTACAAAAGGAGGGGTTAGAATCTCATAGGATTTCTTATCAAAATATTTTCACTGAAAAGGAAGTTGATGCTTGTGTGCCATCAGTCAGCCTATTTTACATTTTTTTTGTACTACAAACTAGGTGAGAAATTTAGATTGCATGTGTTTATGGAGAAGGGTTTGATGTCCTGGGGGACCTCAAAGTATTTTACTTTTTTCTTGGCGCACATGCGTTTCACCAAAGGCATCACCACTCTACTTTTGTAGCACAGCACAGGGAAGTCAAGAGGGGTGTGCTAATATGTGCTGATGCAAAAGGGAACTTTGTAATGGATCTGCACATGTAGAATGTGCTTAATGCTTTGCTGCAGACTTTCAATTGGAAATTGCAGCAGTTAGCTAAATGTGTTGACATGAACTTCCTAAAGTAGCCTTTGCCTTCTCCTCAGTAAATATTCTGTTAAATGCTTTCCCCCACAACCCTAAAGGATTATCACTGATATTGTATGGAGCAGCTAACAACGATGTCAACCATCTATCATCAGATTAATGTTACATAAATGAAGTAAAGAACATGTTCTGAAGCAGTGCCCTGCATCCAAATGCCACCTGTTTTGAGCTAGCATACTCCAGGCTGTTCACATGTGACCACACTGCTATTGCTCTGTTCTTCTAGCTCACCGGAGTACTGATTGGAGCCGTGGTAGCAGTCTCGCTGATTGGCATTGTGGTGCTCTTCCTTTACAGGAGATACAGGCTGGCCAGTGAGTCATCCTCTTTTTGAGGTTTATAATACAATCGGTTTAATGCAGGAAGCAATATTTGTATTCAATGAACAAGTTTCTATTGTATAATTTCTTTTGTTTGCCTATAGGGCTGGGCAGTAGTTCAGTATATTGTTTATTGTCTTTAAATGGAATCATATCGTGATGAAATAGTGATGTTGAGTTATTGTGATTCTGTTAATATTAGTTTTATTCTACTTTATTTTACAATGCAGTTTGATGCGTTGAACATGAAGCTGATTATTTAACATGTCATTTTGTATATGTTAGCAGATATTGTAAGTAATTTCTTCCGATTACCGTGATATTCATTTTGTCCATATCGCCCAGCCCTACTTGTCTCTGAGAATGACAGGGCTCCTGAGGGAAGTGTCTATTTTCTCTTGAATTTGCTTGAGATTGTGACATCAAGTTGCATTAAAAAGTGACTTTGTCTGCATTTTGTTTGTGTGACAAGGAGAACAACAGCCTGGTGTCCCACACTATCGTTTCAGAAAGAGGGATAAAGTGCTCTTCTATGGAAGGAAGATAATGCGAAAGGTTCCCCTTGTTTCTTTCTTACTCAAACTCATATACAGATGCTCACAGTGTCTTCTTCAAACCTGTCCCCATACCATGACTTGTGTAAATAGGCTTTATTATGTACATAGGCCAATACATATTTGTCCTAAAGATTGTTGAGTTATGCATTTACCTTATCTACATTATTTTCTCATAATAGTGCACCGCCTTAGAAAAGTTTGTCTTTCACTCACTAGAGGGCAGACATTGATAAACATTGTGTTAGCCCAAGGTTTACCCTTGGTAACAAATTCACTCCTTTGACCCCTTTTTTTTAATAGATTCTCTGTTGTCCATTTCTGCCTCTCAGCTCTGCACTTAGACGAAATGTTGTTTTTCTGTCTGTCTATTAAAGACAGCAATATTTTAATTCTGAATCTCTTTTCCTGTGTTCAAGGTCCAGACATTGTCCTCTACTCCTTCCCTCTCCACTACCTCACTGTCCAAGCAACAGCGCATACGCAAAAGAACCAAAGTTCTTAGCATAGCTCACAAGTATGATGTGTTAATATTACAGACCTTACTGTTATGTGTACGTGTGCATATGCCCAGATTGTTTAAAACTTTACTTGAGTCCTGTGTATTATATAATGGCATTTGAGTATTCAGGTTTGTGTGTCTCATCTACTCAACAGAATCCTTAGGATTCGAAAAGACCCCCCCACCCTGCAGCCCAAGGAGCCCCCTCCCTCCCTGCTTGAGGCTGACCTCACAGAGTTTGACGTGCAGAGCTCCAACCTGCCCTCCGAGGTCCTCTACATGCTCAAGAATGTCAGGTAAGACATGGGTCTGATTGTGTGTGTGTGCGAGGGAAGTGCAGAGAACCATTAAGTTAGCCTTTCCAATCATTTTCAAAATGTGTGTTCTCCCTGTGTTCATCCACCGTTTGTTTTAGGGTCCTGGGTCACTTTGAGAAGCCCCTATTCCTAGAGCTGTGTCGCCACATGGTCTTTATTGAGCTGCAGGAGGGCGAGGGTCTATTCAGGCCAGGAGAAGACGATGACAGCATCTACGTTGTCCAGGACGGACGACTAGAACTCTGCATTCACGAGAACGTACGTAGATGGGCTGATTGTCAGTTTACTTTCTACATAGATCGATTTGGGAACTGTATTTTTATCAAAGTTTAAAATGTTTTGTTCACAAAGACATTATTGTGATGATAGAGGGACAGAGGGTTCTGGTTCTGGACATGCTCTTCCTTCCCTTAACAGACTCTAGTTATCATCCCTTGAGCAGCACTTAAGCATCAGCATAGCTGCTTCTAGAGAAACTGCTTAGACGCAAACACTTTAAAAGTGTGCACGGACTGGGTGAATCCAAGTTTTCCTTACAAGACCACTTGGCCTATTTGTTTGCAAACAAATATAAATCAAATGGTATCTGCAAAACTCTTAGTTTATGGCTGCATGATACATTGATGAAATATGTTTGTAACATCATGACATGACTGATAAACTATGATACGTTTCCCTGTTGTCACTCTTAAGAAAAGATGCTCATACCGGGACACATAATCATGATAATACCTGGGGTCGTTGGGTCATACATGCTTGTGAAATGTATGAAGTATGCGTGTGCTGGCTACTACCCTGCAGAATGTCTTAATCTTAATCTGTAATATGTTTTAATCTGCATTAGGGCCTCCGTTGTGAATCAAACTCAGAGGGGCTTTATCCTTTGTTGTGTTGTAAATATGCACACATTGGCCCGACAGGATTGTTGGGGCCTTTCACTTGTTAAAGTTTGACTATAGACTCTATTGTTAGTATTAGTGATATATTATTGTATGTGTGTTTTCCTGGTCCAGGATGGCACAGAGCCGGTGGTGAAGGACGTGCTCCCAGGAGACAGTGTCCACAGCTTGCTCAGTATTCTGGACATCATCACTGTGAGCTCCTTATTTCTCCTCCATCTGTGTGTTGGACAGACTTATCTGCCTCTGTCCTCTCTTACCCTCTAATCTCTCTCTCTCTCTCTATCTCTCTTTGTCTCTTGCTCTCTCTGTCTCCTCTCCACTATCTCTACTCTTGCATCTGTCTTGGGGGCAATCCTGTCTGTACTCCCCATCTATCTCATTTAGTCAATCTATTTCCTCTCCATACTGCTATGTGTCAAATAATCCATTTTTGTTGGTTTCTTACTGCCACGCTCCATCTTTTTTATTTTT
>CABFOQ010024861.1:0-11500 GCA_900660455.1 Gephyroberyx darwinii
TGCACACGCCATCGCGAATGAATCAAGTCAACAGGAATACATAGGAATGTGTACACACACCACTAACATGTAAGCCTACTCTTAACAGATGCTGTCCATTCATACGGTCAGTCTTCGTTGTGTCTCCATCACTCTATAGTAGATCATTGGTAAGTCAATATGATGTGAATCACATCGTTTTTCCCCATCAACAACAACAAGTACTTGTCAGTAAATTGACCTAAAAATAAATACGGCATATCACTGAGAATTCAAGTGTCTGTTTTCCCTCAGAATACTTCTATTTTTGTTTTTCCTCTCTGCCTCTCTGTTTCCCTCTTCAGCTGACTGAATAATCTACTGACATTTCAGCTATGTGAAATGTCAAGGTCATCTGACTTTGTCTTTCTAGAATTACTGATCTGGGTGTCATCTTTTCCCTCTGCCTGTGAGACACTGCGCCAGGGTTTTTTTTTTTTATCATAAAACTAAAGATTAATGAGAGATTCCAGATGAATACGCATCTAATGTTCCCCTAGTCAGAGTGGCTGTGAAATCCTAAATGAGATACAAAGCACATCGGCAGAGAAACATCTCAGCCACGTCTAGGAACAGAGATTGGAAGAAACCGGCTTTGTTTGGGATTTGCTAGTGGGATGCCAATAATGGGACGCTGGGGAACGTGATCTTGTATCATTCTTTACAATCTGCATATATCATAAGGAATGGGTCGCATTATCTTCCCACTGGTTTAATATACAATGGATTTGTGTGGCGGACCGCCTCATGCAATCATACTTCTCATTGTAAAAAAAAAGCAAGATAGCAACAAAGGCTTCTTTCACTGCTTATTTTGTTTTCTTGCATGCCGTTTAAGTGCATTTTTATTGTAGACTGCGTGTTTTAAATATGCTTTCCAAACTGCAACGTTCCATAAAGATGCCAAGTCATGCCCCTCTAGCTACCCTTGGGGACATTAAAGGCATATTTACCTGCACTACAGCCCTCTAAGTGCCCCGATCATTCCCCGTGTCACAAGCAATCCACCAAGGCCACCGTGTGTTTAATTAAAAAGACAAGGTTTACCCAAGAATACATCCCGCAAGCATTCCACATACATCCCAATGAGATGCATCTTATTTTGGTTGCAGAAGGAGAGTGATGGAATTTCAAATGGCAGCATAATTATGGTGTGCTTTTCCTTCTGACAGAAAATCAGTAGCCAGTTCTCCAGGTGGAGTAAGCTTGGCTGAACGGAGCTGATTAGAAGCCATCAAGGGAGAGAATACACCTTTAACAACATTGATGCGAAGCTCTCAAAGGAGTTTTATTAGTATAAATTTTAGCTAGGCCATGTCGATCACTGTATGCTGCCATTTGTCCAAGTCATATGGTTTAGTAGTCAATTACATAACAACTCTCTGTATAATAATGTTATTCTCCGCTATTCTGCGATATCACAAATCTTTCTTGTCTTTGATAAATGGCATCTGTTCTTGCCAGCCCTAATTGGGAATTAGACAGCAGATAAACAAAGAAGACCAATCTATCTGGTCAGTAACCCTCATGCAGTACTGAAATGTCTTTGAGTGGAAACAGAGCTGATATTTCTCCTTATAATTTTAATTGAGTGTCTAGAATGAGATGACAATAGGTGATCGCTATGCTCATCCCAGAGGCCCCTTGAAGTGGTCAAATGTAATTAAGGTGAAAGAGAGTGAACAAGAAGAGGCTCCTGCTGCTGGCAGCTATCCCTGGGCTGTGCCTTGGGCGCTGGCATCACCAGTTGTAGTATGTGGCAACCTCAACACCACACAGGTCAAAGAGGACCATAGATATACATACAGACACACACATACACATGCACTCACAGGCACACACAGGCAAGCTTGTCCGGATGGCCACACTTTCCTTTTTTTTTTGTTATTGTTGCTTTTTATACTACACAAGGACAAGCAGTGTCTTCTATCTCCATCACTGACACAATGCTGGCAATCACTCCCTACCACTTGACTCTGATGGGCTGCCGGTGACTAGACAGTGCCCCACACATCAAACACAAGTGGAATGATTATTAGTTACTCAGCCCATGAAGTGTAGACTGTGGAGCTATTATTTGATGAAAAAAGCACAATTTAGGGGAACGTTGAAGATAAAACTGCTGTTGATGCAATAACCTAAAATTGGATGCTGCCAACATGGGAGGACAGACAGGGCTGTACACATTGCACATGCACACTGCACACACATGCACATATGCAGATACAAACACAATGAAAGAGGCACATTAGTCAACAGATTTAAAAAACATTTTTTATACCGCCATATGCTCTCAAATGACCTTGTGTCTCTTTCAGTCCTGAAACACATCTTGTAAACAAAACAAAAAGTGTTTCCTGTGTATTTTTGTGTTTTTTTCTTCTTCTCAGCCGAGGTGAGTGTCTACCACTTGTAATGCTGTTGCTAGGAGCGATCAACAGAAATGTCAGTCAACTCAGCAAGTGATGAGATTTGACATATGGCATCAAAGCGTCATTAGACCTGCACCTGCTGCAGATGGAGTCTGCTCTTTCACAAGGGCTTCACCACCATGGGGAGGCCTATTGAGGCACCGGGAATGGTAAGTTGACAGGTAATATACCCATTGTGTTTGGATTAAAATGTATTTAAGAACTCAGGAAGGCAAGGTTGCCATGTGAGGTAAGGGGTTTTATATGATTTTCCTGATTATTATGCCCAGCAAAGTGCGCTCTAATGATTCCTGGGCCATGTGACATGATTTACCTCTAATGCGACGTTCATACTGCAGGCAATCATGCTGAATTCCAAATTGTGGGTCATATCTGATTTTTTTTGGTGACCGTTCATATCTATTTTAAAATGTTACCTTTACATTACAGTCATTTAGGAGACGCTTTTATCCAAAGCGACTTACAAGATACAGTTGACACTACGTGGGGCTCAAACCCACGACCTTGAGACTGAGAGTCTCATGCTCTACCGACTGAGCTGTCCGGGCCAGATCTATCAGATATACCTATATCCGATGTCAATGTGAACTGTAAGACATTTTGACAAGACACGCGTGCGCACATTAACAACAACGAAAAATGTCACATCCTTTATTGTGCCAAACTACTGTGGCCAAGCTGGCAGGATGGCGCTGTGTTTATTGGACTTTGATGTATTTGCGTGCAAGTCAGTGACGACTTTCATCATCAGACGATGCAGGCAAGAAAGAACTATAACAGTTGTGTCTGTCCCGCGTCAAGTTGGCGTGAAATAATGACAACTCTGAACCTGATAACCATGGCAACACTGAAAAAACGCTGAAAAAAGTCACATTCCTGAGAAACACATTTAGTCTGGATCCGATTTGGAAAAAAAATGTACTCCATCCTGTTTTTTTCTGTTCACATTCATTTGAAATAATCCAATTTGTGTCACTTCTGAGGGGAAAAAAATTAATTTCTACACTTTCAGCTGCAGAATGAACAGAGAAAAAATCGATGCAGGAGTTATTTTGTGATGAAGTGTTGTCATTTACATTTTTGGAGTACCCACTTTCCCTTAACCTGCCTTGTCTACTTCTACTTCAGTTTTCCTACATTTCCCATAATGCCTTTCGACATTGCCCAGAGAAAGGGTGCAAACATGTTGCTTTCAATCAAAGGTGGCTGTATGAGGTATTGTACAGGCCTACTGTTTTAATAATGCTCTTGTAATGGACCTTGTCCCCAAATTGTTATTATTTATATTTTAGTGAAATATTGTCTAAAGTAAAATGCGCTTGTCATTTGTAACTGCTGTTCATTTATTGTTTCAAAGAAAACTGTATATCAATTCTGTTGATCGGTAGCTTATAACTACATAGCTTTGCATATATTTCATTCATATATGAAGTATCCTGTAACATATAGTATATATTTAAACATATTTTGAATGTAAGTAATATATTTGAACAAGAATGAACATATATTGACA
Source organism: Gephyroberyx darwinii (assembly GCA_900660455.1). NCBI lineage: Eukaryota > Metazoa > Chordata > Actinopteri > Trachichthyiformes > Trachichthyidae > Gephyroberyx > Gephyroberyx darwinii. Next base: position 3,964 of record CABFOQ010024861.1, read on the forward strand.
TAGAGTGATAGTGATATATTATGGATATTTGGAAATATATGCCAATATAGTTATTTTCCATATGATCAGTTACATGAAAAATATGACTAAATGGTCATTAAGACAGACCTACTACATCACTGTGTTATGCTGGAGGTAACAGATGGGTGTTCAAAACCAGCAAGTCAGGATTTTTTTTCTTCCATTTTCTTTCACTTCCTCTTCCCTGCAGTGCATCTGCAAGTTCAGACTTAAATGATGTTGCGCTCTAACAGCAAAAAGTTCACACAATTTATTTTTTCCAAAGAGCATCAGATATAAACATCGTAAGCGTTCTTGCTGCTTCATGTAGAAGAAATTTTAACATACCAGTCAAATATCTTGACACCTTAAAGCTACAATATGCAACTTTCAACTTCAAATAACATTAAATAAATATGATATATTATACATTACAGGTATATGCCTGTCTGTGATCCTGTGTGTTTGCCAGTCTGCCGGAAAGCGGCTTTTCAATGACATTTGGGGTGTTTTTGGATGTATTTGCTGTGGGTGTGCGTCATATCAGTGTGGCCAGTGGTGAGAAGCGTTGTGGGGAAATCATAGCAACAACAACAATTGTGGAAAACGGCAAGAAACAAACTGATTCTGATTCAGAAACGCGGGTGAAGATCAGTATTGCTATTTTTTTTTTTATTGCAGATCGCCTTCTTTTGCCATCTGTTTCTTCAACACCTGTGGTGGCTTTACAGATGCCAGTTACCTCAGGCTCAGGCTGGATGCCATTTCAAAGTAGACAGCACATCAAGTTGAGTGACACGTGTTGCGGCGGGTACTTGGCCAAATGAGGGGGACGAGGGCGGGACTAACGCCAGGTTCAGACCAGAAGACGGACGGGAGTCGCAGCAGCCTGAATTAAGTGCACTACACTACAGGTGAAATGACCTGTGAAAATAGGCCGTACTTGTGCTGCAACAGCCGAGGCAACAGCATCCAAAGTATCTTTTTTTATGTTGTCTTTGCAGAAACAGCACAGAGGGTCACATAGCTCTCTGTACTCATCCACTCGGTGATTACATTTATATTATCTATTCACTTTCTCCACAGACTCTCTCACATCGAAGCAGTCACATGTATTTGTTTCATTTTTTTTCAGCTAGTCTTGTTACTTTCTTTCTCTACAGTGGTCATTTTCATTGTCACAGTGTATTTCTGTGAAATAATCTAACATTACAGGCAAGGCAACTCTGTGAGCTTGCTAACTGGATGTAGCCTAGTGGCAGCCACTGCAGCCTGATATGTTATGATAAGAATTGTTAACACTGTATTGTCAGTGTTGCCCACCTTGTCTCTTTCACTCATCAGTTTACTTGTTTACTTTTTTGTTTTTTGGGAAGGCACCAAAGGAAAGCCAGCATCTCCTCGAAAAAATGTGAAAGCACTACACACATACATTAGGGGACAGTCCAATAACAATCACAAGCTGATGTCGGCGAACCTCTTGGCCAAACATTTTGTTGAGTCTTTTTTGGTCCAAAACAGATGGCTTGTAAAATGCGCTTTATGAACAAATTCTTGCCACAAAGTCAGCATAAATGATCACTTGGATTTGCTGTGGCCAATACAAAGCTATCACGCTGTGCTATGTTCATGCTTTTTTTTAACCCATGTGTGAAGCTACGCTTTCAAATAACGTCATCACCTACCCTGCTTGGAGTGGTCAGACATTACATCACACCAGGACCGGTGTACCCACCTCTAAGTTCAGAGAAAGCAACTCGATGGTCATTTCCATCAGACCTACCAAGCACCAACAATTTCTAATAAAATAGGTGTAGTTAATGAGTGAAAACAAACAAGTGAAACTGAGGAATGACAAAGTGTCTTTTCAGTGATGTTCGGGATGTTTTTGGATGTATACTATTTGCTGTGGGTGTGTGTCATATCAGTGTGGCCATTGGTGAGAAGCATTGTGGCTATCAAGCATGGGGAAGTCGTAGCATAAGAAACATAAGAAAGAAAGAAAAAAAAGAAAAATCAGAACATGAACATACTACCATACATACCAATACTAGCCTCTACGTTTCCACCAGACAGCAACGATATAGTAGCTTTAATGAAGAGCTATCAATTGAAAAGTCGTATGTTTTCCCCTGATGGTCAAATTGTCCAAGAGAGAGCGTTGATTACACACACCATCTTCCTGGAGACTCTAATCTGTTGTGATGTTCTTGTTTGCTTTCCTGACGATGTCAGGCTATGAACATGAAAAAAATAAAAGGCAGGAAGATATGATCTTTTAATAACACTTGTACCAGACACAGCAGCAACCAGCTGAAGTTATGAAAAAGAACGTGATAACTTTCTATCCTGAATGCTCTCTTTTTGTCACTCATTCCCCAAACAAGCACCCCAAACAGGACTTCAATCAGCGTGTGTATTTCTGCATGAAGTGCCCGCGGCCCCTGGTAGTAATGGCATTACGGAGTGGAGTCTATCTCGGTGTGTATGGACAGAGTGATTTAGCTTAACCATGATCATTTTATCACCGGGCCAATTACGTGGTAATGAGGAGCTACATCATCGATAACCACACACCAGTGACTCAGATAGCACAGACACATGCACATACCTTGGCAAACACACAAATACACGCACACACACACACACACACACACACACACAGGCAATAGCTATGGCAATAGCTGGTGGAGACTGAAGCATGGACATTACCATGGTATGATGAATGACTATTTTCCCCTTTCTCAACATTGCAATATGTTTTAATACACTGTCGCACTGCACCTTTCCCTGCCCCTCCTGCCTTATGAGAATCTCTTTTTCTTTATTAAAAACAATTAATTATACTAGACACATCTAATGGGTATGAATGATTTGTGAGGGAACTATTACAACAGCAGCATTATTAATAATTATTGAAAAAGAGGCAAAAGGAGTCAGCTAATCTATTGCAGTAAAAATGCATTATTTTTAACAGTAGTTTTTAGCAGCTTACTTCACACTGGCAAATTCAGTTCCAAGCATTATTTCTGACTTATAGCTGAAATTAGAGAACCCACAAAGGACAAGATGAGGCCCATATCCTATGCTATAGACGTTATTGCTTCAGAATGCTTTTCTGAATGCTAGCAGGAAGTAATTTAAAGGTGCCTCAAGGTGCATTCAAGGCCTATAAAGTGGTGGAATTGAAATGTGGGACAATGCCATGCCTCAAGTGCAAGTATATGTAGGGACATAACTAGCTTAGGTACAATTTTAGTCTAGAGTAAAGTGATAATCAACAGGTTAGTGAATTACTAAGTCAGTGTGTTAGAACATTGATCTCTGTTTTATACCGATGTAAATATGTGTAAATATGATTATTTACACATATTTCCATTGGTATCAATCTTTGAAGAACAGAAAAGTCAAAGTTACTCAGTTACACAGTCGTATACCAACAGCCAAGACAAATGAAACAAGTGTTGAATAATGATTCCTAGACATGTGATAGCTTAACTTGTCAATATAGAGGCATCATTTAATTTCTGTACAAGAGGTCTGAAGTGAAAAATGTTTACTTTTTATCAGACTAACAACATGGTGCTTGTTTGATTAGAGGCAAAACAATGGGCCTCATATTAAAAGATGTGCAAGGAAGAGGATATCTAAAGTGGTTGTCAGGTGATGAGCATCGTTTTTCCTGCAGTGATTCTTTGAGGGTGGCATGTTGTGTCTGAGAAGAGACTGTCTAAACAACCGGGGAAACGATAGTTTTCCATTGGGCATGATATACCCTCAGTCAAATCAATTCAGGTGGCTATGTCAATTATATGTTCGTGGGGGGTTCTGCTGATTTGTGATTAGACAATGTCAAGTGTTGGGTTTTTTTATCCTTCAACTCCCCAGTTTGGACCTAGTGAAGGCAGTCAGACTGGGTCAAATTAAAAAATGGGCGTGAAAGACAGCAAGAAAAATTGAAAGAAATGGATAAAGTAGAAGGCAGTAGTGACATCATTTTGATCATTTCCTGCTGGGATTGCCGTGCCCAATCCCCATACCATCCCTCATACACTCATGAGTACATGCTCTGACCCTTCCCTCAGCACTCACACTCACACACACACACACACACACACACACACACGCTCAGCTCCTTATCAATGCACTTCAGAGGATTTGATGGATTTCTGTTCCCGCCCCTCTTATTATGGTCATCTTCAGAGCACATTCACAGTGGGAGGATTGAAAGGAGGGAATCTGCTTCCAGCATCATTCAGAAAATTCATAGAGGGCCTCAGCAGGGAAATGAGATGGATGATTTTTTTAATGTGTCCATGGAACACTTCACAGTAATATGTTTTCACTCTATTTTACCTTCCCTTGGTATTTTGGCATCAATTTAGAGACTATTGGTTAAGGCCCTTTTCCATTTGGAAAGCTGGCGTCTGGAGATAAAGACACCGAAAACAAAAAAAGGAGAAGATAGGATGCAAAGAAAGATTTTGACTGACTAGACTGACTATGGCTGCACTGTGTGACCTTTTGCGTGTGTGTGTGTGTATGTCCTGAAGGTGTTGCGTTCTATTTCCTTGGGATTACAATCTCAAGAAGAAAAAAAAAACGTTGTAGTTAAGAAAAAATAAAAACAAACAAAAACAATAAGATGAGGTGAGATGACAGAATCCAAAAAGTACACTGAGGGGATTCAAATTGCACACATGGCCCACAACAATCTTCTCTATTCAGCCTTTTCCCGGTCCAGGTCCATGTTGCCTGTTGCCCCATGCGTTTCAATTGCAGGGAGCAGATGTGATTACAGGAATTTGTGCACTCTGCTATTGCTTGGCAGAATTGAGTTTCAGTTAGCAGGACCAAGCTGTGAAGAGTTGTTTACACACAGACGAGACACGAGGAGGTTGATGCCATCTGGCCTTGTTGAGAAACAAACCCAGAGAATGGCTATCGCATGTAGACAGTCCCTCTGCCATCCATCCCCTTGTACCTGTTGTGGAAAGAACTTTTCGATTATAGCCTGGAATATGTTGTTCACTCACTATTTGTGTGGTCAAAAAGTGGAGGAAAAGATGGCCACAATTGTACAAACAAGCAGACACAACGGCAGGCACACACATGAAAACGTGTGAAATTGACAAACAGAAATTGACAGAAATTGACAGACACACACACACGCACGCAGTAGACTGTGATGAAGATGGAGGAGAGGGAAAGAACTAGAAGCCAAATCTGCCCTTGGGGTACAATAACTCAGCGGTTAGCTTCCACAGCAAGTCGGAAGATTAGGTCTGAATCACATTCTTTTTTCTACCATCATTTTTCCCCTGTCATGATTAGCATGATGTTGAAGCACTAAACCCACTGCTGCCATGCACTTATCCCTTTTCTCACTGCCAGTCTAAAGGGAGAAAGAGAGCGAGAGAGAGGAAAGGTGGGGAAGGAAGCGAGATAGCGGTGTGCAAAAGAAAGAATGGTGATAAAGAGTGGAACTCTAAAGCAAATGAACAACGAGTGATAGGACCACTTTGACTGTGTGATTGAAAGGAAGAAAGTGAATTGATAGCATAATTTCCAAAAATTGAGCATTGGAAGGTATGAGAACTCTCTGCACTTTGCTTCCTACCGACGTGTCAATCAAAATCAAGTCTTTGTGTTATATGGTGACAGGTGCTCTTATCTAAGACCTGACATGAGCAGTAAAAGTAGAGTCAAAAGCGTGTGTGATTTTAAACTGCCAAGGCAAAGACCCAAAGAACAGAATTCAGCGTATGCTTCATTTTACAGCATAACAACCATATCAGACATTTAATATGTTATTTTCCGAAAAGGCATATTGTTCCTGTTATGAACCTTATACCGTCGCTTGATGAAAATGCAGTACTGCCAGGAGGGTCCGCCCGATGCATGCTGACATAGACTGAATGGATTGCCAGAAAGGCATGAGTGTAGGATTTGAGGAAGAGAGGACAGATTGATCACTGGCCCTCTTTAAGAGCCTGTTAGGGGGTTGTTAATTGAGATGGGCCGTACTCAAAAGACCTCATGTGAAGTTAAGCTGAAATCAAAGTGGGAAAAAGTAAATCTTCATAAATAATTTTCTTATAGTGAGTTCAGAAAGCTTTGAGTTTCATATTAAAATTATTTTTTATAACAGCCATCATTGGCTATATATTTCATCAATAAATTAAATTCAGCCAGTCAATCCACCAGTCAAACATACAGATTTGGAACATTCCTTGTTAAACTGATATTCTCTGACAGCAATACAAAAAAAAAAAATCCTGCAGGATTTTCTGTAAATATCTATAACTGTGACAGTTACCCACGCTGCCACATGATATAGTCCTTGTGAGCTGCTTCCTACAAGCATACTGTATTCCTCTCCCCTCTGTGTTTGCTGCAAAGAATAATGGTTGTCAAAATTGTATTTCAGTCAAAAATAGTTAACCACACATTTATATTAGTGCATATGCAGGATGCAATATTTTCCAATTGAAACCAGGGAATGTGCAATAGCTCATGAAGATAGTTTCCAAATTCAGCTAATTGGAATGGAATGAGTGAATTGCATCGCTTGAGATTGTCTTGAGTTATTTTTATGTGCTCATCTCACCCCTAATGAGTCCACACTAACACTACAGCACAGTGCAGGCTGACTGGTGGGAGGCTGACAACCAGAGGGGTAGTGTCTTATGAGAGCAGATGGACCACAGCACCTCAATAACTCATCTGACTGCATGTGACTCATATGACTTCTGCTGTTAGAAATGTGGCATCTGGCTCAGAGGCTGAACTACTGAAGTTTTGGTGGGCTACACATGTTTTCATACAGTTTTCATAAAGCCTGGTTCTGCAGTTGCACACATTCATTCAGTCCAAAAATACACCAGAAGATGCAGAATGTTGGACATTTTCTAATTATACTAAATAAAAATAAAGAAAGAGCTTTTTCATTCTGATATTTTCTGCAGTAGTTAAAAACTGCATGTAATTCTGTGTAGATTATTAGACCAACTTTTAACTGTACCTTACCTCTGACAAGGTATCTTATGATATGTGCCAACCTCGCATGGCTACACCTGCCACTTTGAACCACTTTGGCAACGGAGCAATGCTCTTTCACTGAGTCTTGCGTATGTTCTTTTTTTTTCTCACAGTCCAGTGTTTATACAAGGCAAAGCATAAATGCTCTCCAGAGTGCAAAGCAATGGTTGTACCGTGTCTTCCTGCATTAAGGGAGACGTTACAGTTTCTCCAGCTAGGCTACTGTAATTAATGCAGTGGAGCTTTTGGGGATAGGGAAGATTTTAAAATTGTTAATAATTCAGAGAGCACAAGCTGAGGCATGTTTTGGTCTCCGTAGAAAGTCTGTCTGGCCTTGGATGGAATATTCTCTCATAGATATCATGCAGACAGTAGAGGACTTCTTTATAATACAGTTTGACCAAGGTGGAAATGGTGTGTTTGTGTGTGTGTTTGTGTGTGTGTTTGTGTGTGTGTGTGTTTGACAGAGAGTGTCAGTCATGGCCGAGCCCCCCCC
>CABFOQ010024863.1:0-12066 GCA_900660455.1 Gephyroberyx darwinii
GTTTGAGAGGAAACGTTGCAAAAAAAAGAAATAAAAGGTAACAAATTGGAAAGGACATGAAATCATACTGATATTAAGAGTGCTGAATCCTCTGTGTGTGTGTGTGTCAGGTGTGAAACGGAGTGCACACAGATCAGAGACAGGCATTAGGTATTTCACACTCTGGTGTTCAGAGCCAGCCCACCCCAATGCAGAGGCAGAGACAAATGCAAAAAAAAAAAAAAAAAAACCTTCAGTGTTTCAGCCTTATTATTTTTCAGGCCTGATCTGCACTTGTTCAAAGTTTAATAATGCTTGTAATTAGAATTGATGGGGTTACTGATTGTTGGAGCCAATGGAAAACCATTAAACATTGATTTTATGCTCATATATATATATATATATATATATTAGGGTCCTGTTACAAAGCTCTACTCATTTAAAACTTAAATGACAACATGAAACCTGCTGTATGGATGATATGATGTATAAACACTATTACTATGTGAATTATAATATTATATATGTCTATTATTCTATATTATACTATTAATATTTATAAAGATATTTATATAGATAATGCAGATTTTACATTATACTGAATAGAGAAATAACTCATTTACTCCTATTCATTCCTTGGTATAGTTATTATGTCACTTACCTTGGGTGGCCATTCATGTCTGGAGAGTTACTAGACCGTGACAACTATAGATAGACATCTGCTTCCAAATTAGCCATATAATGATGGTTTGGCACAATTAACCTTTGACAATATTAACGCCATCCTCAAGACAACAAACCACTCTCCCTTCAGTTGTGGGAAGAAGTTGAGGACAAGGGTTATGGTTTCTATTACCCCATTATGTCTGGTTATTCCTTTAATCCTTTGTTTCCTGTAACTTTGCAAAGCAGCCGGTTGACGCCAGGTCTGTAATGATCGCTGCACTCAACCATGAAACAAAGAAGCATAGCGTCTGGTGGAGGATGGGAGGGGAGCTGCTGAAACAGCCAGTCCCTGCACGGCCGTGTTGAAATAAAATGCAGCCAGGCAGAGCCTTGAAATTGGCTGCTTGGAAGAAAAAAAATGTTAAGAGAGCACAGTCTAATGCATTTTATGATAAATATCTTAAAAGTGTGAGTAATGAGAGCAGAGGAGGAATCAGTGGGGGGCTCGTGAAATCTCCGCTGAGATGATCAGCCAATAAAATGTCCCCCCAGGGTGATTAATCTGAGCAATGGGTGGTGACAACCAGGTTGACTGCAAAGATTTACCAAAAAGCAAAACGTTACCATGGAAAAACACACACATTTATCCAAATGTGGCCCTTGGTCCCTGACTGATATGGTTTTATAACATGTAGACAATGTGATCGCTTAATTGCTTTAACACACTGTGAATTATTCTTCATATATTGATTTATTTCCCATGTATTTGTCTAAAGCACAGATACACATACTAGTATAGAGGTAGGCAGAAGACTTCTCATCTATTAACTTTGTCAGTGCTTTCGCCCACCACCTTGATGCACTCCGTCTGTTTTTGGCAGTGACTGATGAACACTAAGGACCAGAGGCTGAGTGTCTTTTAAGGTAAATGTTCTCCAAAATGCTCTCATATTAATGGTGTTCACCAAAGCAACATCTAATGTAACTATCACAAAAAGGCAGACTTCAATAGGGACAAAAGACAAGACATAAATGAAGAATGGGAATGAATGAATGAATGAATGAATGAATGAATGAATAGTCAAATACTGGGTTCTTTTGAATGGCAAATGGCAGTTAATGCAGCAGACTGCAAAGAAACACATTTATTTATAAAGTTCAAGGCATGGCTGATCTCGGGTCCTCTTACAAATTGTGGAAACGACCCCCACAGAAGTTCTAAAGCTTTATTAGTGCTGTAATTACAACAGTAAGACTTTGCAAATGAATGGCATGAAAGTTAAAGTGCCTACACTGAATTTGACAAAAAGACATTTCATCCCATCTCATTCCCGAATGTACAACAGTTCAATAAATCTTATTACATGTATCTCTGCACAAATAATCCCATGTCATGACTCAAGAAAACAAGTGTGCATATTGTGAACATGTTAAGGCAAAAATAAATAAAATGCATATCCTAGTGTACAGATTTAAAAGTTGCAGTACAGCATATTTAGGCTTGAATTACCCCCTTTTTAGACATGAAACCCTTCAGTCCAGATAGAGTCAGCGCTCTTGAGATATGACACATTTATAATACAAACAATTATCTGTCCCTAGAATAAAAGCTGCCCTAAGGTCATTGTGCTCTTTGTCGTTAACAAAGCACCAGCAGTAGCAGCACACTGCCGGAGTCTGGCCCCCCACCGTGTCCCTACAGCATTCAGTCAGTGGTTCACAATGACGTAGCACAGTTACACAACATAGATCGCACTAAGGTTAAGGGTGGTGAGTTAAATATTCCTATATAAATATCTTAATCCATCCATAAGTCAGAGTAAGGGCCATGTACATGTACATATGCATAACGTAGCCCTTCTTTGGTTCACAAATACGCTAAAAGACTTCCAACGTTCTTCAAAACATCTCGATCATATACAGCAGTCTCCGAAACAGGAATGAGGATACATTACAAATGGAGTACAATAGCGGACGACCTATTCACACGTATGCTCTCCAATATATATAAAGAAATTGACTCTATTATATACTATACGCTGCATTTGACATAGAGGATTTTCTTACTGTAAAACACGTTTGTCACAAAGGCGATGTAACAAGCCTATACACAATCTACACAAAAAGAAAAATCTCTAAAAACACAGCAATCAAGTACAGTACTTGTTACAATGACTGTGTTATATACTCCCACCTATGTAATATCAAAGGGAATGAATAGCTAGGGTACAATGTGGCGGTGTATCTGGCTTGATAATTACATAGACAATACAGTACATCATATTATATATATATTACATTAATAATGTATATGTCAGTGCTGTGAGGGTCCTTCCATTGTGCTCTGTTACTTGTGGGGGAAAAATATTTTGATTTTATTCTGCTTCTCAGCGCTGATCTTCATGTAGACTACTGTGCAATATTAAAATGGCATATTCTATATCATATTCTTAATATTTTATGTGAAAAGGAACCAATGTTTTCCATCATTCTGTCAAGTTTTGACTTATTATATCTGAGAACCTGTAACCAACAAAGTGTGTGCAAACTTACATATTACAGTACATATGGTCGCTTCTAAACACAGAAAAGACAGGGAAACACGTGAGACGTACTATTGTGCATTGGCTAAAAAGACCTGTAAGCTAAAATCTCTATGTCTTTTTGAAACAACGGGGACACGAAGCCAAGCTCAAGGCTTTGCGGAGTCGGAAAAAAGACACGTGTTTGAAAAAGGGTTATGTATATTTCGGAACACGGCTCTTACAAGTCATGCCCCAGTCGCTCGATCTCCTCGATCAGGAAGTCGATATCTGACCTGGTAGCAGCGGGGTTGGAGATGACCATGCGGAAGAAGTTCACCTTGTCTCCTTGAGGCTGGTAACCCACCATGGTAGTCCCAGATTCCATCATCATTGCCTTGATCTTGGGGGCCACCTGTTGTTGAGAGGAAGAAAAACATACACCCCAATAACAATCTGCACCTGCACATCACCCCTCCCCTACATGCATACAGATCTATACGTGCTGAAAACTTTACTGTCTCTATAAGTGAGTAAGTGAACCGAAGCATCCAAGGCATCCAGGCCGAATCTTTACCTTGTGCAACCTCTCCCGCCTCTCCTTGCCGTCAGGCAGGCCACGGAGGCTCGGCGGAACGTACCAGAAGCACACATTGGTGTGCTGCGGCTGCCAAGGCAGAATGGGAACAACATTTGTAACAAGCAGTGAATAGATTCAAACAAGCCTGACATATAATTAAACTTTAAATATTTCATTGGGTAGCTATTTATCACAGGAGGAAAAAAAGACTTCTTTGTAAAGCAGGAACCCAACTGAGATAAGCAGTGTTAGTAAAGCCAAGAGCCTCATTTGGGTGTCCTTCATCCCCAGTGCATTCCAACTCAACAGCACTACAGAATTTTTCCATTGGCTCAACCATTTGTACCGCAGCTGATTGTGTTGAGTACTTCAGTTAATGAATTGTGATTCACAATCACCAGATAACGTCTGCGTTCTTTATAAGGGTATTCATTTGGAAGATATTGACTATCTGTGGAAACAAGGATGCATAGAAAATGAAGGGAGAACAATCTCACCTCTCCGTCGAACACCATCTGATAGCCCTCTCGGTTCTTGATTTTGTTATACAGATAGGCTGACAGGTCCAGGCACTTATCAATATGCTGTTCAAACCCTACTGTTCCCTTTTAGAGAGATAAAAAAAGAAAGAATATGTAGCACAGACCATAAAAAACATTAGTGTCGCAATCTAGAAATGGCAGCATAGTTGATAAAAAGCGATGAGTTATAATGGATATAATGCATACCTTTGCTTTCCACATGAGCCAGAACTTGAAGATATCAACATGCCGCCCGCACTGGATGGCCTTGTCACCTGTGTCATACGTCACGTCGTACTGTTTGTCTGGCTGGAAGAGGTAGCCGGCGCACATGGAATTGCAGCCTTGTAATATTCCCTGCAACAGACGAAATTGCGACGAGAGAGACAGTAAGATTACCAGCAGAAAATAGCCTGTTCGTGTGTGGATGCATGTGTATGTGCTGGCATGTGGGTGTGTGTGTGTGTGAGTGGACGTGAAAGAAAAAAAACGCACTCTTACCCTCTCTCTGACCAGAATGGCAGAGCACTGCAGTGGGACTCCCATCATCTTATGAGGGTTCCAGGTGACCGAGTTGGCCCTGCAAAGATATTGAAACAGTAAGCACCACTGTGTGTGTGTGTGTGTGTGTGTGTGTGTGTGTGCGTGTGTGTGTGTGAAAAAACAAGTATCTTAGAGCAGAAGTGCTGTAGTTTTACCTCTCTATTCCATTCAGCTTGTGCCTGTGTTTCCTGGACATCAGCAGCCCGCCTCCCCATGCACCCTGCACAGCATACAACAGTTAGACTCGTGAGAACAGTGATGATCACAGTGGCTGAACGGGGAGCTGAGATGCACAGCTGGTGTTGTTTTTGCACGCAAGATAATCAATATTGTCTTACATCCACGTGAAGCCACATGTTGTACTTCTCACAGATGTCCGCAATCTCATGGATGGGATCGAACGCCCCGTAGACCGTGGAGCCAGCGGTGGCATTCACAAACATTGGGACATATCCCTGCAGACCAAGAGCATCAGACAGAACATGGGTTACAATTCCCAGCTGAATCCCAGGTGCGATGCTCTTTCGCTCTCTCTATTTGTCACGGCATCGAAGAGGTTGCATTTCTCAGAGAATTCCTTTTCGCAGCCATTATGAGAGTAGAACTGCGTCATGCCCGTCTCCTCCATCCTCCACATCACTTTGCCCCCAGGAGAATTAGTTCCAGAGACTGTGCATTGCAGCGGGAGGCGGTGGGGAGTGTCACATGCGAGCATTAACCTTATTGAAATAACCTTGTTGAGGTTCTTGCACACTTTGCTGTCGCCCACTCACCAGTCACTGATAAAAACACATAAACTGTCGTTCTTTTTTTTAAGTCTTACAAAAAAAGTCATGTGAAAATAAAGATGAGAATTAAAAGCATGTGTGTTTTTGGGCACATTGGTTTTCACTTGCGAATAATATCCAAAATCACACGAGACACGGTTTACACTTAAGATGTGAAAATTTCGTATTTGGGATTACAACATGTGAAAAAATGTTTTCTAAAAAGCTTTGAATTCATTCATTTTCCGCACATGACTTTTTCCTTGTAAGGGAATCTAAGTTGATGATGTGATAAACTTTGAAAGTCACCTTCTGCTTGGCCTCTATGACCTTGGCTTCCAAGTCAGCAGGAATGACTCTCCCCCTGGAGAAGAAGAATGAAATGTTACGCCAAACTGACACTTGATCTGAAGCTGTTTCACCAGGTTGTCTGCGTGTTGCTCAAGTACAAACCTCTCATCAGTCTTCAGAAGGATCAGGTTTTCTGTCCCGAAGCCCAGGGCTGCACTGGCTTTCTTGATGGAGTAGTGGCTCTGCAGGAACAGAAGCTGGGTATCAATTTTTGATCCTGTTATCACTATCACCTTTCAGCTTAAAGGTGCAACATAAGGTAACGATAATCAGCAATACAGCCGACGTGATCAGAGACGTTGGTGGACTTACATGCTCTGAGGTGAAGAGGACCAGTCGGGGGGCAGCGGTCATGCCTTTGGTCTTGACCTCGGGGAAGAACTTGTATCTGGCGATCATCACACTGTACATGTTGGATACTGCTCCACCTGCAGAAATCACATCAACAGCGAACATGCAGGTTTGGTGCAAGTTATTTAGTTATCTGATCCATGTTACTGAACCCCCTGGTCCTGTTTGATCATTGGCTGGGCTCTCACCTGGAGAAAATATTCCATCGCCCTCTCCAACCGGCCAGCCAACGATCTCTCTCATCTTTTTCAGCGTCAGCTGCTCCATGAGTACAAAGACAGGGGCAATCTCATAGGTGAACCTGGAAAACACCGCGGTTTTCAGTTGACTCCGTTTGGCACTTCATGAAGTTTGACCCTCTTTAACTGCTGATCGAACACATACTCTTCACCTCACATTTGACTGATGTGTTTTGTTAAGTGTGTAATAAGTGCAATAAGTATATTGATCAGAATGATGCAATTTGCTTTATTTCTGCTGTCCAATTCCATTTCACTAACAGACTGCAGGAGAGATTGATGGGATCGATATTAAATGCGTTTATATTTAATAGTATGCATTTGTACGCTACTTTGGCTGTAAGAATGGAATATATCAGCATTTTGTACACAGTCACAGGTCAGTGAGAGTCTTGTTGTATTAGAGAAGGCCCTTTTGCAGCAGAGCAACAGAAAATACAACAGTTAACACTTAAGCACATTCATTTGCTGCCAAGAGCATATGTTTGAGTGAGTGAGAATGACTGAGAAGTGTGATATAACACAATGAGAATATCAGTGGCTTTCTATCTGCAGCCTAGACTCCGATGAACTCGTTCCCAGCACGTTGAACATTACTGTAATAAGGGTGGCCTACTGTTATTTCAGGTTTCTTGAATTTTCTCATTACAGTAATGTTTATTATGTTTTATCCGAGTACGTGATTGTCTCTACATCATTAAAGCACATGGAAAAACACTCCACCCTGAGAGCAGAGCACAATCAGCTTGGAATTACAATACGGGGACCCTCATCTATCTTCTCCTGACCAAACATTACATAACTATCTGTCTGCTCATGCGGTAAAAGTTAATGAATGGAAGTGAGTGGAACAATACAGTATGTTGCATTATGCCCCACAGCATTGTTGCTCTCGGTTCTCTCGCCTGGCATTTGGCATACACGGTGACTGTGTAAAGAAAAAAGAAAAAAGTCGGGTGCAAGTTCACAGATGTCGCAGATTAATTTCCCCCCCTTTCAATCACGCAGATGACACTCACTAACTCTGATTATGTAAGCCCTGGATGTGATTGTCAGCCTATTAGTGTCAATCAATATCTGGCAGGGGTAATTAGGGTTGATGGAGTAATTAATACATGTAAATTACAAGTATGTAAGCAGCCTCCACCCTCTGGTTCAACTCCACAATAACACACAGGCTGACAGCGTTTCGTTGGCGTATAGCTTCTGGAAGACATACGGCGTGTTCTGGGCTTTACTGCTGACCGCAGGCTGGGCGGCCTCAACAGTAAACACCACTGAGAGTGAAATGTGGAATACATCTGCCAGGACTGTAATGGAGGTTTAAGAGGTTAGTGTGTGAAGCTGTACTCCGCCTCTGTTATTTCACGCTCAAAAGCAAAAACTGAACCCTCGACCTCCAAGGGCGATATCTTGGTGGCGGAGCATCACTGCCGCGTCCAGATAAAGATGACAAGACTATTACAGGTCAAACGTGATGTGTTTTACCAAGGCTAACCTTTTAGCATTTAGATTTGTAAACACGTGATGGGTCCCCATAAAGAGACTTTTTGCCTCATGCTAGTCCGGCATTGTAAATAAAATTGTTCTTAATTGACCTGCCTGGTTGAGGTTAAATTGAATAAATAAAGGGTACAGCTAAGAAAGATCAAAGACTACATCATTTGAGTCAACTCCCTGGATATTTTGGAGGGTTAAAATGGTCTTTCCCTACGAACGAGCAAAAGCAACGTTGAATCCCAATGATGGTTGTTCACATTGTGTACAGATGATCTCAAGGGAGATGCTTCCCCCACCCCCCGCTGGCATTGTTATCTCACTGGCACTCACGTTACATAAAACAAAGACACCATGTTAACTCTGAACGCAAATCAATATGCAATTTGGCTTGCCTGTAGGGCTGCATTATCTGACCGTGGCCAGAGTGCAGGTCAACAATGGTAATATTGGAAAAGGGAGGAAATCTCCTCTTTTGTGCTTTTTTGCCATTCCGTGATTTTCTTGCTTGAGTGACAGGTCGGTGAGAGCATGCTGGGTATTCTTCAGCTAAAAGCACACCAAAGACCCTAATTATGTCAGTTCAAGTGAGCCGCTGAATAAAACCCCCACTCTCCCAAAGGGCCACTTAGAAAACATCAAACCAATTTTCAAAAAAAACCAACAGATTAGGATGATATAAACCTACTCACTTCCAAATCCAGATCTAGCATCTCATATTATCATTATCTGCATGATCAGAGATTATTGATGGTCAAATAAAGATTAATTAAACATATTATATATTTGTGAATTGCAATGCAGTGAAGCATTCACTATTATCACTCACATGTTAGTGTTGGCTGTGGAGGTAAGCCATTCTCCTGCCAGCCCAATGATGTCCAATCCAGTGGAGAGTTGGTTGAAGAACCTGGGGTGACCTGGGGTTGATAGAGACAACAAAGCAACACATTCCACAGAGAACTATTAATCATTTGAGAATCTGAGAGAAATAAGCTCATCCGTAATCGTTACGCCAGCATGTAGGCTAATGAGAGTTATCGATTGCTGGCTGCACTGTGCCTTTGGCCGCTCTGCGCTCACCTGTCCTCACCCCATATTTCAGGGTGTCCCTGCAGTCCACCAGGATCTGCTCCAAAGACTCGGGCTGGTCGGAGAGCTCCAGGTTGAAGCCCTCCATGCCCTCCAGCAGCTGGTGGGGGTGGTGGAAGTCCAGGACCTTGGTTGATCTGTCGAAGGTCTTCCGGATGTAGTTTGTGAGGATGTCCACGACCTCCAGCAAGAACTGCATGGTCGGTTCCTCCCCATTTTTGGCAGGCAATAAATCTACAATATGAAATTACCACGTGTCAATATTTGTGTCTCTTATTTCCAACTTTTGTGTGGTTAACATCTGAGCATTGCTTCCCATATATCCCGTGTATTGTTGTAGATTTTTTTTTTTTTTTTTACAGGTCACATTCACAATTCACTGGTGAATTTCTCAGGGCTTTCCAATTTCTCAACAGGTTGTTAATTAGGCAGGTACACTCTCTGTTGGTGATTAATATGCACTCTAGCTAAGACCCCAAGCCCAGCACTAAAATATATTACAGCATTGAACAACTCTCACAATAGCAAAACCCATCAAATGAAACAAAAAGGTTGTTTGACTACAATCTATTTCATTATAACCGTCCTAAAACAGTCAAAACAAACACTTAACCATGTCCTATGTGTTGTTAGTGCTCATGGAGCTAATCATTCACACAAAGTGTTCAAAGTGGATTTTCCAGCAAATTCCGTTGAGACAATGCATGCTTAACCATTAAGTAATCAAATATAAAATACAAGGTTTTCCTACTGCCTGGGTATTTTCGTTTATTCTAAAAAAAATTCAGAAATTCTTGGATACATCAAAGTTTCCTTTTCCATGTTAAATTAAACAATACACCCGATTCAAGTGTTTTTCTGCCATATATGACACCTTGTTTTCAGCCTCTATACCTCTGGCAAACAGATTGGAGAAGTCGGTCTCGGTGCGTCTGAAACGGGAATCTCTGTCGCTGTTATCACAAGACAGCAGGTTCCTGGAGGTGCGCTCTTTGAAGGAACCCACGATCCTGCTCTTCTCCTCCAGGTTGTTGTTCTTCTGCAAAAATCCTGAACGAGGACAAGAAGGTGAGGAGGCCAGCGGGTGATTGCAATTCCCATACATATTGAGAGCTGCAGCTTTAGGCCACTATTCTCTTTTTGCCATATCTGACTTTATCTCTCTCTCTCTCTCTCTCTCTCTCTCTCTCTCTCTCTGTTTCTCTCTCTCTCTCTCTGTCTCTGTCTCTCTCTGTCTCTGTCTCTCTCTCTGCTGGTTGTACTTTTTTTCAAAGGCTCCCATCCTGCCCTGGGCATCCTATTTATGGGCGGAAGCCTCTGGGGGAGGTTGAGTCCGGTGACATCAGCACCAAACTCCAGCCAAGCACAAACAAATAGCTGTCAT
Organism: Gephyroberyx darwinii; assembly: GCA_900660455.1. Taxonomy (NCBI): domain Eukaryota; kingdom Metazoa; phylum Chordata; class Actinopteri; order Trachichthyiformes; family Trachichthyidae; genus Gephyroberyx; species Gephyroberyx darwinii. The sequence continues at coordinate 10,493 of CABFOQ010024863.1, forward strand.
GTAATGGCTGTAAATTCCTATTAAGCTCCTCCGACAGATTCCACTTCAGTGGGCAGGGAGCGGCACAAGGAGCCGATAGCGTTATAGCCCCGAGGCACATTTAATAGTCTGAGTGGGCCGTGGTGATAGATGTGAATATATCAATATGGGGTTTTTATTAAAGGCCCACTGGGGAGACTATAGTCCATAACTAGATCTCACAGAATTCCTATCTAGAAAGCTGTGCATTGCACAAAAAAACCTACCTACATTTATCAGGATTTATTTAGCCATTAATTTCCCTTAAATCTCCATAAATCTGATTAACCTTCTAATCTTCTGTATGATGTTATTTTGATGGCCTAACGGGACCCCCATCTCCTTTCTACTAGTCCGTTTAGATAATCCACCAGCTTGATAGCTTCGGTTTCATTGTGTGGTTGTTTCTGCTTTGGAAATTCATCCAATGTAATTCAATTGCCTAATTGAAACCGACAAAACACGGTCGGTCAGAAATACAAAAGAAAATGCTATTATGACAAACGAAAATGAATAACGTCATATCTTTGGCACCTTGAGCCCTGGTGCACAACATACACTATTATGATTAGTGGGTTATAGGCTTAGTATGGGACTGGAAGGCTGAATAAGACTGATACTGTCAATCAAAAATCTACCCTGAGTGATCCCATCTTTAAACCCACAGCCCTGTGCTAAATTAATGCATTTGGAAATTGATGTATATAGGCTGAACGTTTTCCATTTTGGTGATATTCCCAAACTCAGAATTTTAGGTGAATCATCCGAACCCATGTGTTTATGAACCATTATTCTTAATGAATTGAACAATCTTGGCGAATCTAAATGGTTAATCCCCTTTAAGCCGATACACTGCTCTAAAACTCCAAGGTGCACATCCCTTTAAGATATTCGTCCAATGGGGACAGAGAGATCAGGCCAAAATCTAGTTTCCATTAGGCCGAGCAAAATTATGTGACGTATGCTTGCAGACACTTAAATCAATATATTGCTTGCATTTCTATTTGATAACAAATTTAGAAATACCTGAATAATTTGACAAAACAGGTGATACAAAGCCAACTTACCGCATATCTTCATTCCCAATTTCCTAGTACACCCATGAGCAACTCCACACCATGCGTCATAGCCTAAAATAATTTAGAAAAACCTTTTAGAGGGCCTCACAGAAACCTGAAACACGTTTTATTTTCTCTTAAATTATTCCATATGAAAGTATTAAATGGAGAAACGTTTGTTGTCGGGATGCTGAATGAAAAATAGGTATCTTGAGATCAGTTTAACATTTAGCCTCATTCGCTGGGCCTTGGATCCCAATTAACCCATTTTAAATGTATGTTACCATTCATGACCTAGGCAAGGACCTAAAAATTAATTAGCCGTTTGGATTTACGCCAGCCTAAAGATCTAATTGAGTGAAGAGACGCCGGTTAAAATGCATGCGTCGCTAGATATGAGCCTGCTGGCCAATGACAGATAGAGAATTATGCCGTTATCAAGGGCTTCCAGCCAGCGAGGGGATGGGGCACCTTGGATGGGAGCACATACAAGGAGTC
>CABFOQ010024864.1:0-13206 GCA_900660455.1 Gephyroberyx darwinii
AAGTGTACTCGGCGACAAACACACTCACACAGACGGAGGGAGGGAAAGAAAGAAAGGAGAAAAGCTACATTATCTGAGTTTTGTCATTTCATCTTTCCCGACAGCTTCCACCTGACAGGAAGCTCAGCTCTTTAATTGTCTCAGAGGCGATGACAACTTCAAATCCCGGATGATACGTGAGGATACGATGTGAAAGAGTAAGAGCGGGGACGCTTTAGTGCTGAAGAGCTGAAGTGAACTGCAAACATCGTCATTAGCTAGGTTACAAGGGTTGCTAATGAACTATCGTCGTCGGTAGAGATATTACTAAAGTAGCACATCTTCTGATGCAATGAAGCCGTCACGGAGGTAATAGTGAGTTGTTGTGACAGTGCACATCTTGCACGCTCATTTTGATGTGAGGAGTTGTTGTAGGATATCTGAAGGAAATATGGAAATGGCTGGGAATGTCTGGAAGACATCTGTCTAAAAATAAACCACACAAATTAATTGGTAAGACTGAGGCGAAAGAGAGGTGTGAAGAGGTACTACATCATCCCTCTCTGAGAAAAGCCTGAAGTTACTAGTGACTAATTAATGACTTAGACACAGTGTAGAAGACCTGTGGCTAAATGATCAGAGAAAATAGATTGCTGCAATTACTGCATGTTGGATGAAACATCAGCTCTGCGTGTGTGTGCATGTGTGTGTGTGTGTGCATTTGCAGAGATAAAAACACTGATGACCCTTTTTCCTTTACCAGATGCTTTTTGCTTTCCTGTTTTCAAGCCGTAATACTATTGTAACACAAACAGACACAGACACAGACACAGACAGGAGGCTGTCTCCTGATCCATCACACACATCCAGCGGTCTCTCCTCTGGAACGTTGCCTCTTCCCTTCTGATTTTTTTTTCCATTTTCCAGGCGAGCTCTCAGCCTCTCAGGCGGGAGATTGTGGCGTGGCACAGGGACGAGGGCTGACAGTAAATTAATGACTGCGATGGCATGATTAGGGGAAGATTGCCGCCCACCATCAAAGCGCATTGGATGTTGTCATAATAATCGCGCCTTTGATTACCAGTAATTGAAAAAGCAGTCACAAATGCATGGATGACTGCCACTGCCAGAAAGAGAGGGAAGAGCACCGAGGCTATCTCTGAGCTTGGAGCACTTTGCTTCTTCAGAACTCACTGGAACTAATGTAAGGAATGGTTACTGACATAGTGTTGTGGCCGTATACACATCAAAGGACCCTATGCAATTTATGATGTTTCCCGCTGAGAGTGTAGTTATAATGCCTGTCCTGTATGTTTCACTAATTCAATAAACCCTACGCAGAAAAGTGCACGGAAGGTTTGAGTGGCGCAGGTCCTTTTTTTAAGGAGATTTAAAGGAGCTTTTTTTTCTCGAGACAGTAGGTAAGATGAGGTGGTACTGAGGTGGTCTTTTGATGTTTCTCTGGATGTTTCACTGAATATAGCTTTCAGTCCATACACATGCTGATGATTGGGTTAGATGATAGCATAGCATGCTGCTTAGCTTGCTGCCCCTTTATCCATTCAGTAGGCAGTCCAGGAACATGTGCATACACTAAAGTCGATGTCCATCCATTGATGACTTGGTTTTCACATAAAACTCCAATTACCTTTGACAGTGTGTAGTTGAGAGCTGCGTTCTCGCAATGGACATCCAGCCATCAACGGCTATGCTGTACCACTCTCACAATGTTGATCACCACAGTACTGATGTCCTCATGTATTAGAGAGGTGAATTAGACGTTTCCTCTGTGATGTGATGGCAGGCTGCTCTCCCACACCTTGTGCTTTTTCATCTGATGAAGGTGCCTTTAAGAAATCTCTCACTTTCTTTGTTTTTTTTGTCTATCTTTCTCCTTCCGCGGGGAGCGAGGGAGCAGGTCTTGACTCTGAAAGTGGCTTTCAGCTTTTGCCTACATCTTCCTCAGAGGGTATTCTATTGACATACGGTAAGTAGGGGTGCATTAGCGTGGAATCAACCTCCCCAAGCATGAAATAAAAAATGGTGAAGGCTGCAAAGCATACACAATATAATAGGATTTGTTAATAGAAATGAGGCATAAAGAGAGGGCTTAATATATTATATTTGTGCCAACTTGACACCGGGGCCTCTGCGATACAAGTGGATGCACAAATCTCTTTAGGAGACGAAGAAACGGCTCAAGCTCAGTGGGTGGAAGCATTCAGAACAAACTCAAATGAAACAAATAAGAGGAGGGAGGGGGGAGCAATCATCATACATCAGACCAGTCAGAGCCCCTGCTCGCAGCACGCCTGCTCCTCAATGACTTGGAAATAAAGAATATTGGACCAAAGTCTCTGGTTTGAGACAGTCTGTTTATCACTTCCTGTCACAGCCAAATCAAACAGTGTGTGCATCTGCGTGTCTTTGTGTGTGTTTGTATGTGCGCGACAGATCGACAGAGTTAGTAACATCATCTATCAAACTAATCCCGCAATGTGCTCCTGCAGCTCCCTGTTACTTAAGCTCCAGTAAAGATCTAGGGGAAATTGATAGAAATGTGTTTCTATCAAAAGACTAACACTTGTTTTGATTTGCTCCTTAATGGCAGCTGCCACACACACCTTTTAACTTTAATTGGGTTTGATCGAGCTCAGATTTCCTGATTCTTCCAGACTTGTGAAAACAAAATCTGAAATAGCACCGCCACCGCGTTCCCATTTCCTTCTTCATTTTTACCACCTTATAAAATAAACACAGGCGGGCGTGTCATCGCTGCCAGCGGTAGCAAGGGTCCTGAGGATTTTCCAAGCTGAGTGTAATGTGGCCGATCATCTGTCACTACTGCCCCCTTGGGATTTGCCTGTAGAGTCAATTAGTGCTGGGCTCTTCCACCGATTGGTAGGCATCATTAGATTTGGAGTGTTTAGGGAATATAAAGGTAGGTGTGTGTGTGTGTGTGTGTGTCTGTACAAACTGGTGCATGTCTGCGCTATGTGTTATTACCCGTGCTGTAGTTATTAACAGTGACACGAAATGTGATCAGCTCTTACCTCGTACTCAAACTCCTCTGCCCTCTCTCCGTCAGCCGGCAGCGGGGAGAGGTAGTCCGTCCCTTCGTAGTATTCCTGGTCCATTGTGTGGAGAGAATGACAGCTGTCAGGGCAGAGAGAGACAGAGGGAGAGAGAGAAAGAGGTGGAGAGTTGGGCGTAAGAGAGATCCTGTTCTCATTCTCTTCCACATATGTGCTCAAACCTTGAAGTGACAGGATTTTCTTGCCTTTGTCTTTGTTATTTCTGAAGAATAAAGGATTTGTCAAGTGCTTTCGCCGCCAGTGAAGTGTGTGTGTGTGTGAGTGCCACCCCTTTGTTAATAATTGTATATCCAGTTAATTTGCTTCCTGCTTGTGAAAGACAAAACCCCCCACATTGTACAGTGTAACTCTATTATGCTGCACTCACTCACAGAACAAAACAACATCGGGCCTAACAAGATGAGCGTCTTCAATGCCACACAAGATAAACTGCCATTCTGTTGAACATGTTGAGTGATGTGTTCAGTGGTTGTGTGACTGTCGGATTATCCACTACTGTAAATTGAACAGGTCCTGTCTCAAAATAATATTCTGGGGACAATACCAAAAGTGGTAAATGTCAGAATGCTTTATACTCTAATGCTCCAGTATCACACGTTGTAACAACTTTGGCAGTGTGTGTGTAGAATAAAATTACAAAGGTTTACAATCCAGCCTCAAAAATGAGAGTGGCAAACATTTGTTATACCTATAAAATCTGCAGTATATTGGCTTGTGCACCTGATCTCAGATGAAGAGAAGAAAATGTGTGTTTTATGGGACACATTGATTACATTTGGGCTCGGCCTGGGGCTGTAAGCCTGCGAGCGCACGTTGCACTGTGTTGCCTAGTTTTTTATTAGCCCATTTGCTTTAATCACCTTGTAAACCTTCCATGAGACAAAACGCCAAGCAGCTCCAATTATTGCAAGAAGGCCCTGTGGGGAATTCTATAGTTACAGAGCGAGGGATGTATACATTTGGACAAAGGGCTCAGTCAGGTCATGTGTGGTATACCAAGGTCTATAACAATTACACAAAAAAAACACGCGGTTACATCTTGGTTATCAGCTGATATCGAACACACACACACGATTCAGACAGATCATCGACTTAACACACCCTGGTTTACCAAGACAGCCTCCATTAACTTCCCAGCTCGGTGCTATAAAGCTCCCGCACAGCTACTATTTCAATGTCTCATTCCCAAGAGGAGAAACCTAGATATTCCTTTATGCTAAACTTTGTCTTGTTCATAGTTTGCTTCTCCTTTGAGATGAAGAGAATATGAAAAAATGCCAGAAAAGGAACTAATGAACCCAGTTTCTTTTGTTGTTTTCCAGGAAAACCCCTTGTTGATACTCAATACTATGTAAATTGTGAAGCCTATCATGAAGATTTTTTAGATATTTGTATATTTTATTCACAAACACAGAATAAATACATGTATTTGAGGTATTATATTATCTGGTATCCAGTTGTGGTGTTAAAGTTGGGAGGAGGGGGTAGTAACAAATTGTATCAGCCATGTATTGACCAGGAAAACCCACTTCAAATTTCTTTCTTTTGCATCTTTCTTTCTCCCTCCATGTCACACGATGCCCCCTTGTGAATGCGGCTGCAGCCTATTTTGTGGTGACGTGATGTGGGAATTATCACGGGAACAACATGATTGAACAGCATGGCTCAAAGCAACAATTTGGAAGTGTTCATGCAGTCAAACTCGCTCGACGCTGTCACGCCCAACGATTGAAGTTTTCTGTAGACTTTGATTGCTTGTGATAATTATTCTCAGCCTTTTTACCCTCAACACAGATGCACTTAGTTACAGTTGAGTTTATGTTTTTCAGCAAACCCAACATTGCAATGTGAACCACGTTTATATATGATGTTTACATTATATCAATGCTTTATATTATAAGCACTAATTATGTGTCTCTTTTCTGGAAGGGGGGAAAGTTAGATTTTCATATTTCCCATTGCTGAAATAATGTAAAATGTTGAGGACATTAAGAAGTTTATGTTGACAAGCTCCAGAGAAAGGTATATTATGTATCACAGTAATATGCAGACCTAGTCAGAAATTTCAATTATTTTTTACAGGTGCCTTACCTATATTATAGGAATGACACTACCACGCTAACATTGACATTTTTGTTTTATGGTAGATATTGGATTACCACCAGTCCCAGACAGAGTCAAAATAAAGACACTACAAAAAACTCATTGCTCTTCATGGCACTGAATCAAATCATATTGAATCATGTTGTATCAGATCAAATAAAAAATGAAAGTCGAGACTCCAATTGATTCTGCCTGAGAAGGAGAGATCTCACTAGCATTCAAACCCTCAGTGCCAACGAACAAACCGACATTATTATTTCATCTGTCGGTCTCTCTACCTCCGGGTAAACCTGCCGCTCAAAAGGATTACTGTCAGTTAATATCTTGTGTTAAAAAGTGAGATGTCCTCCCTTCATCCCCCCACAGACAGAGGGCTTATAGGTGAGTACCTGTCAGAGAGCAGGAAGGGACAGACGTCAGGCACAGGAGGGGTGGTAGGCCGGAGCTTGGCCAGCGCCATGATGTGTTCGAAGGTGATGTCAGTCTGGGTGCACACATCCACCACATGGATTTCCTGAGGGGGGCCATGGGGGCGGCCACTGGGGGTCCGCCTGATGACCTGCACCACGACGGGGTCCTTGGCACTGCGGAAGGCCTCCACAGTCTCCTCATGGCTGGATTTGGACAGCTCCTTCCCATTCACCTGAGGAGGACAGGTAGAGAATGATGCTGTATATGTGTATATTTTGGGTGCAACATACTCAATCTATGTTCTCAATCTGTTGTACCTGTTGTATTAACCTACACCCATGCGATATGCAGACCTGGGGGTACATCACAATGTAAAAGCTTGGGAGGACCAATAGGATGAGATCTTACTGAAAACATGTGCATAAGAGGGTTATCGTCAATTAATTACGGATACTCTTCCAATGCCTTCCTGCTGTACGGGAATATGGCATTAGTTTTAGTTCTACAAACATTTCTCGAAAACAGAGCTGCTCTGGCAGCAGAAATAATCTTCTTGGTTGAGTTAAACCTCTATGGGCAGAGCCAAGGAACCACAGTTTAAGTAGCGTTAAGAGTGAAGCCCAATGCAAAAGGCAAAGGGGGTAACAGAGGACGTATGAGTCCTAGTGCTCTCTCTGCTACACTGAAAAAATCTAGACATACTCATTTATCTAAATTAGCTAGTTACCCTACCTGACCTTCCAAGTTCAACCTAGACATACTAGCCTTTAGCTATATAGGTAAGCCAATTAGCTAGCCTGCTGACCTTCCAAGATCATGAATGCCACGGTAATGAATGAAAGAAAAAAAGAAGTCATTTAGAGTTATATTTTTATATATTTCTGTTTTGACCAGAGTTCCTCCTTTATCATTTATTTGACTAAAACTCCAATCTGCACAAGATAAACCGGTTAAATGTTTTTTGGGGTCAATCTGAACCTCAAGCATCAGATCACAACATTCTGGACATTTTAACCACCTGCACACGCCACACCTCCACACATGTCTCTGAACATGCAGTATGTAATGCCAATATAGTGCCATATAGTGCCAGTTTCCCACCTTGGTGCTACTACATGTCTGCAGTAGCACCATGGCGGGTACTTTCAGAGAAGAAATGAAAATACTGTATCTTCAAATGTGTCTTGTCATGACAGATAATGAAAAAGATATCTTCATTAATACAATATTGGAGTTACATTCTACACAAAAACACAATCTGAAGAAGCACGATAAGGATGTTGGATCAAAGTACTTGGTTCCTCATAATGCCTGAATGGCTCTGATACACTCATAAGTGCATCTTCAGGCTCAGCTCCACTAAATCAACTAGATTTTTTTGGCAGAGTGAAAAACCATTTGCACTGCAGCTGGCACATATATGAAGAAAATCATTGCTTCATTTAGCCCCAGTAATTGCTCTGGAAAAGAACCACGACTATGGAATACCTCCGAGAATGTGCTTTGGTCTATACGCTGAAACCAGAGATTATAATTTAGATAGCCGCAGAAAAGAAAAGTACACGCAGCACAATTACTCTTACAGTTGTATTGAAATATGTTTTTTAGAGTGGAGCATTTGGCTTGCAGGGCACGTTAAAATGATAACTAGGAGAAAAGTGGAGAAAAAGAATACATTCATATCCGCATTGTGTCAGCTGTGGAAAAATACAGTCCGGCAGTGAAACTCAACGCAGTTGTGTTTCAAGACTCAACTACCTTCTTTAAAATGGAACACATACTAGGTGGGATGAAAACCTGTACCCTACTTCAGAGTCTTACAAAATGACCTAATTTCATGAGCAGTTAAAGTACCCCGGGCTGTGTGTATGTGATACCTCTAAGCTCTACTTCTACTGGTTCAATGGTGACGCAGGCTCCGTAGCACCTTGGTGATTTTGACACAGGAGCCGTTGAACGATGACTCAACATGTTTGTGACAGCAGTGTAATATTGGCAGAACCTGACACCTCTAAATCCCCCGTATAGCTGAGGCTCAACATCAATGGTTTCTCCTCATAAATATGTCTGTAACATTTCTGTCTATTCCTCTCTCCCCATCTGAGGTGTCTTTAAAGGGTAATTCTGGTATTTTTAAACCTGGGCCCTATTTGTACATATTTTAGTGTCTAAATGACTAATAGGTACAAAAAGTTTTGGAATTGGTCCAGTAGATCGCCTCAGCCGCAGCCCCTTTAACTGGAGGGGCTTTGGCTTGGCTGATTGAGCATAATGGTATGTGACCAAGCAAAACGCACGACAAAAGATATGAAAAACACTCCTACAATGTGTCTTCCACGCCACCCAGGTACTTGTGGGATACAGCTAACTTGCTAACACTGGCTGCGTTTACATGCACAGAGAATTCTGTTCTTAACCCAGTTACTCTAGTAATCTGGTTTTGGGTTGATGCTTGTCGGTGCAAATGTCATGACTTGGTTAGAATAACCCGGTTAAGATCACACTCCGATTACAAGAAACCCGATTAAGATGCCTGGTTTACTCTGACATCATGGAAACAACTTACTCTGCAGAAACTCAGACTTGTGTAACATTTTGGGTACATTTTGATGTTAAAAAAGTATTGCTTGTGAGCAATACTAACTATTACTATTGGGGTGAGCATGTATTTCCCCTGTATTAGAAGAACCCTCGCGCTCAGTCAGAAAGGATAGCTGGCAGCTGCATCCATTTCATATGTTTTTCTATATGTATATACCCTGCTAGTGTGTTATTCCCTGGTTCCTTTCTTCCTTCCTATTTATTTATTTATTTTCACTTTTCATGTGCATCCATAGGGACTGAGTGATGGCCTACAAACACAACTTATTCTCAGCTGTAATGGTAGCCATATGTAACTCCCTTAGCGCTTGTTGTGTTCTGGCCTGCACCCCTGCTTCCTGGTGTGACCTTTGTTTGTAGCGCTGTTGCATTAATCACCTGAGAGAGAGATAAACTGGGTCAACAGCACTCCTGTGGACCTGCAGGGGCAATTTGGGAAAAAATATGAAACCGTGCAGTCGTATACCCTCCCCCCAGCCCTCCTTCCCTCCCTCTCTCCAAACCTGCTTCCTTTCTGTTTCACTATCTTTTTGGCCAGTCAGCAGCTATTAAATACTGCAGCATGTACATTATACTTAAGCAGTGTATTAAAAATACATAGACTACTGTAATAATTAGCTCATATAGTTCTTTTGGTCAAGGTTTGACTCTCTCTCCCTCTCTCTCTCCCTCTCTCTCTCCCCCTCTCTCTGTAGCATTATCCTGGAAAAGGGAGCCTGGTGGAAACAAAGGAGTTGGAGCAGACAAATGAGGCTGCCTATGGTGTATGACAGTCCCGGAGAAAAATGATCAAATTTCCAAGCTCTCCCTCTGGTACAGCCTGTCCAGCCCACGCTCCTCCTACTCCTCCTCCTCCGAGCCTCACCGCTTACGAGCCATACTCCATGGCCATGATGAAACGAGGGGATACACTTCAGGAGAAGGAGGAGGGAGGTTTTTTTTTTGTGAGAGCCAGATGGAACAATTAATCCCCAATCAACATAGGAATATTAAGTAGCCTTAACTCCTGCACGTGGGACTGGGGCTTTGCTGTCCTGGTTGTGTCCCCCTGGCCGATGTGTATCCAGCTAAACCCGCTGCTTCAGCTAGCGTGGATCTGTACTTCCAGACAGACAGATGGGAAGGGCTTCTATAAGCTTGGCTGTAGCTTTCTAGACATCCCCGGATCCTGATGAGGCACACTGAAGATCTTTAACCTCGTCCTTGAGATGTCTTGTGATTTAGCTTCACCCCCTGAAAAGTGCATCATCAGTCAGCATGCCTAAGAGAAGTGTGAAGGTGATTCCAATCCAGTAAATGGTCTCCCTATTAAAGACATTCACTGTATGCTTACGCTTGGTACGGGAATGCAGCCTTTTACAGTTTCTTCACACATATTTTAGTGTAGTTACGCTAGCATAAACTATCCCCTTCAAGTGTTCATACAAAGCATGCGAATCCATATTCATTCATAAACAAAATCTGTTCGCAACAAATTATTTAGCAGCTGTACTGTTGATCAGGTCCAACGCGGCTCTGAGAGTGCTTCGTGCTCAAAACTGCTCCATATGTAAAGAGTCAACATGAATTATCTTATTGGGCTGGATCAAAACAACGGAGATTATTCATGAGAGTCTGTTTGCTCTATCCAGGTTTTTGGGCCAGGAGGAGCCCATGTAAAATATCAACTAAGTTGGAAGGAAATGGGCACTGGGATGGAGGAGTAGCTGGACCAAGACACATCTGTTGGCTGTTTGCACATGGATATGCAGCAGCTGTAGCCGGCAGAGAAATGTGTTTCCATTCAAAGCCCCTGAGACGACCACCAGCTCTCACACAACAAATGCAGTAGACCGGCTTAGTGGAGTGAAACGGAAGGATGAAACCTCTTTTCCTTTTCTCCATTTATGTGTGACAGAGTCCCATATTGACAAAAAACATTCAGAAATTGTGTACTTTGTGACGCACCTCAGAGCATTAAATCTCAGCTTCAGTAAATACACATCACTTTAAGTTGTTCTGTGTGTGGTGGGAGCAAACAAACAGACTGACTTTAAAACTTTGCTTTCTTACTATCCCAAAAAGTCACTGTTGTCACAATTATGAGCCTATAGTCACCTAAAGTACATCCCCAAAAGCAATCCCTCATCTCTTATGGCGATTCAGACCGAGCCGCTGTTGATGCTCCACATCAGATCTGGATGGTTCCTATTGTGTTTATTCTGTGCACTTTGTTTATGTGTCATTTTGCTTGCCCAACGTTGGCATCCAATGCACACCTGACTGTCCTGGTCGGGAGATCCCAAGGTTGGGAAGTCCAAGGCGTCGTGTGTCATCATTTATTGTTTTCATAATGTGGACATTGTGCAGCCCTTTGAGACTGTAACCGTGATGAAGGGCTATACAAATACATTTGACTTGACTTATATGTTATCCTCCAGGTATAAGGGCGAGCAAGAAAGAGCAAACGAGCAGTGGCTTAGCTTGACACCTCAGGCATCTCCTCCGTCAGTGCTTTTGTCTTATCGACTACTGCCTCTCATCAATATCTCCACAGGCCAGGGGCAGAATGTAGTGACAGTGGTAGTGAAGTCAGGCCAGTTTATCTGCTAAGACGTCAACTTCAGTCCCATCTGAGGCTGCTTCTGCCGCGGGACTGTTTCTGTGGCAGGAGGCATACTTGCTGCCAGCAGCTTGCAGGGGATTACTGATAGAAGTGATTGATGTACTTCTACTGTGAGAAGGAACGGCAGCCCCAGGCAGTAGACTCTAATAGACCATTAGCTTTTTTATGCTTTCAAATTAACCACATACATAGTTTTATGGCTTGCACGTAGCACATTGAATGTTAATGAAATGTTTTTGTTTTCAATTTTAGAGAGTTTACGCAGTGCACACGAGGAGACACTTGGAATCACTTGTATGCTGGTTAAACTGGAAATGTGCTGAATTGAATAAAGCAAGGTCATCCTTTCTACTCCAGCTGCAGTGACAAGTAAAAAGACTTTCAGTTGCAGTAAAAAGAGCATCAGAGGCTCATACTTAACCTAGCGCACTGTAACCTTGAGTTCTGCGCTCAACATCTGTACGTGTACCTCTTTTACACATTGCCTGTATCTCCTGTGTGCCGTCACCTGCTGGTTTGAGTGGCAGCCTGTTGGGTGTTAAGCGTATGCAGGCAGACGGAAAAAAGTGTAACATGTAGGTCATCCAGCCTCGGGAGCATAACGCTTACAGCCGTTGATTACATGCCTGCTCCATCTCTCCATCTTTTGGGAACAGGGGAGATGACACCTCGGCTATACGGCCCAGTCAGCTGTGTGGAGCCCTCAGATAGAAAGAGCTGGAGGCGACTGAGGAGTGGGGACAGTGCCAGAGGAGATGGGGGGTAGATGGGTGGGGAAAAAGGAGACTTGGCTGCTACAGCTGTGCTCTGCAGATAGGAGGAGGAGGCACACTGCTACTGGTCAACCATTACAACAGAGTGCTAATAGAGTAAAAAAAACCTCCTTACGCCATAAAAGATCCTGATGCCAACCCACTCAGGACGAGACGTGACAAGCTGCTGCTTAGATAAACCTTGTCACACGGCTTGGGTATTGTCTGTGCTTTCTCTCAACTGAGTCCAGGCAACAATAGTCCTGGAGCACAGTGAGAAAGTGTTGCTCATTTCATAGAGGCAGGCATAGCGATAGCAGTCTGCTACATCTGTGGCTCCAGCAGCACCTGATATACCCCCAACAACAACGCACTGTCAATGTTCATTATTTTATAACAAACAACTTTCATGAATAAAAAACAATATAGAAGTGAAGACTCAGTAGATAAGTGGAATTAAATACTCCCTGAGGTAATCCCGAATGCTGGAAGGCTGAGATATGATGTGAGTGTGAATGCTACTTCATCCTCTCAGTGAGAAAACGGCTTGGGGTTCCTCTTTACGCCCAAATGTCTCATTTCAATAATATGTGTCAGAATAAAATACGGGCCAAGGTCTGCTAAAAGTACGGCCCTTATGACCACATAAATCACTCCCAGACAGACAGAGCCACTGTTTGAGTGACTCCAAGCACTAAAAAAAAGCAAGCCACTGGGGAAATCTGAGTATCCCCCCCCAACATCTCTACATGAACCAACTAACAGGCCTCCTTTAACCCCTCCAACCACATAAAACACACTCGGCAAAGCCCCTGGGCTATTTTTCACATTAAAGGGCCTACTCACTTCTGTCAAGGTTTTATGCCCACAGAACATTTGATGAATTCTGCCAATTCTTTTCTCTGAGCACCAATCTTCAGTGGAGTGCTCCCTTTATTGTGTAACTCACTAAATGTGTCTCACCACTTTCAATTTGCTCAGCAATTCACTGGCTGTCTTCTACATTTACATTTATTATCCAATCTCTGGCCAAAATGGCTCAACAAAAGGACAAAAAGAGTAAAGATCTTAGCATCAACTCTTTGTATGCTCAATGTCAAAGTTTTGAACAGCACATTAGGTGAAGAAAGCTCCAGCAGACGAATGGATCGTGCAATGCAACCACCCACTGCTACCCCCATCCATCCCACACCCCCTTGCAGTGGTGCTGTGGGGAGGGCTGAATCCAATTCTTGGCCTTGTCTGCTGCACTGGGACATCACTGTTGTTGCTTTAATTAAATGTTGATGAAGCCCCAGAAGAGCTTCTCCAGGTCTGGCAAAAATAGGCAGCCTACCAAGATTGTCCAAGTCACACACAGGTGCGCCCACAGACAACAAGCAGGTAGATGGACAGAAAGACACACAAGCAAAAATGCGGAGACAGAAAGACACACGCATTTCAGCAGATGGCTTATTGTGCTTGGTCTTATGTGTCAGATTTATTGGGTAATAATATTCACAATTTCTTTTCTGGTCGGCTTATGATCACTTCACCATGAAATTAGATCAATACAGCATTCCATCTTCATCACTAACAGATTATAGTCAAACGTGAGATAATTGTACTATCCTATTTTGGCTGCGTTACTGAATCCTGCGGCGGGGTCTAAATATGATTT
>CABFOQ010024865.1:0-10977 GCA_900660455.1 Gephyroberyx darwinii
AAAGCAGTATAATATTCCCATAGGGACTTAAAGGGTGTCTGTGACACTCAATAATAAGTTTAATAGTGAGTTTTCTGTCACTATAATATTCCTATAAAATATAATAATAAAATATGTTATTATTATATTTTTTAGTATCTTTCTAAAACTTATAGGATTACTATGGCTCCACTAGCGTCGTCAATCCAATTTTTTTAATTTGTAGGAGGGCTTTTTTCACAATTCACAGCCTCTGGATATTGAATTAAGAGAACAAAGAACTCAAAATACATTTATTTTAGTTTAACTAAACTTCCCTATCGACAACTCTAGGAAATTCTGTAAACAATGATCTTTGGAAGATGTATTAATTTACTTATTTTTTTAAGTAAACACTATGTTACTTGATTTATTCATTTCCAACATTACTGATGGTTTAAAATGGTGGTCAAATCCCCTTTCACCTTTACTCTGCATGCTTGTTCAAACAAAAGTACAATAAGAATTTAAAAGAAACCCCTAGCACTAATAATGTTTTAATTTATATATTAACATGATCTCAAATTATTTCAAGAAAATGTGAGTGGAACATGAATGTTGTGAATGTCTTGCACTGTAAATGCCTAATATAGCCACAGACTACACCTTTACCAGGGTATTTTCTATTTAGGACCCTCAACACCTCATGTTTCCATATATTGTTTCTTAAAGTATAAATCCAGTTTAGAAGAGAATTCATCTGTTATATATCTATGATCACACAAATTAGTGTCCATGTATGTATGTCCTTGTATGTTTTCTTCCGCTTTCAGATGAAAATAAGAATTATGTTATTTTAGTAGTATGCAGGTATAACCAGAAAATGTAACCATACTGAAGTGAAGTCACCATAGGTCTTCTAATCACTGTGAAAGGAGCAGCTCCAGGATCTGTTTAGGATTGATAAAAACAGTTTTGGTTTTCTTGTTTTTAGCTCTGACAGAGACTTTTGATACTCACAAATCTAGACCAACATCTTTTCAAGATCATAGTCAATTCTCTTAAGGCTTGGTGCTCCCTTTTGAAATAAATACATTACACAAGCAGTAAAGATACAACTTTTATCCTGCTGTACTCTGTTTCTTCTAATGGTGCTTTCCAGCTACTTAGTTCCTCTCTAGCAGATGTTCAAACATTTACCACCGATGTCCTGGTGTATGTGTGGTCTGCAGGTCCAGAGATAGACCCATTCTGGTATGTGGGGCGTGGGGTGAGACCCATCGGGCGCTTTGGGAAGAGGCACAGCGGTGTGGAGGCGCTGAGCAGAGGAAGGATGCAGCCCATCGTCAACACGCTGGCGCTGCTCCTCAGGACCCTCAGAAACAAGGAGGACCTCGGGAAAACACTGGGTGGGGAGGACAGATATTGGTTACCGTGACAGTATGTCCGCCTCCTTCCATCCTCCACAACATAAACTCAGAGTCTGTGGAGGAGGTGTCTCGATTTTTTTTTTTTAATAAGGGTTATGTATTCTGTTTTGCTCTGACTTGCATTCTGTATTTCTCTCTGGTGTCTGTTCTGAAGCCTTTGTTGATAGGATCCCTGGCGGAAAGTGCTGACCAAATGTAAAAACAAGCTTGAATCTGTACATAAAAAATGCAATCTAAATTGATTCATAAATGAGGATGTTGTGATTGTATTCATTCCAAGTTCACGATCAGGCACTTGGTCAGGATGCCTTCCCCTATTCGATGTGCTGTACTCCAGCTGTGGCCACATGCAGTGTTTGCCATATATCTATTTCCCATTGTTGGTTAAGCCCAAACACTCTGCTGAAACCGCTGCACAGGAAACATCTTGAAATCAGAAAGCTCAATTTTTTTAGGTTGGCAAATTTTATTCATTTCATACATTTTTTTCTCAATCAGAGTAATGTGGCACATAGAGAATCTGTATTTTTTGCTTGTTACTATTTTCCCCAACATATGGTATATGGATCGCAACAAACGATTGCACACATAAGTGACGCCCGTGGAGCTGTGTGCAGTGAACCTCACCATAGTCATTCAGGTTGGATTCACACAGGAACAAAGTAATACTTCTTTTCAACTCTGCGTGAATCAGATCATTTCTGAGCCAGACACTGAGACACCGCTACATCTGGGATACACAGGGTTAAATGCATATGTGACACAGATACAGCGGGGTAAAAAGAGTTCCTGTGTGACTCCAGCCTAAGAAGTCATGACAGTTATACACAGTCTCCTGCACACAACCCTGAAAGATTGGGCAACTATGATTGGGCAATTCATATATTATTCTATATCACATCCATCTTTTCATACATATACATATATAAACCAATTCTGAGATGACATAAAATATTTTTTACAATAGAAAAATACAGGACATTGATGATTGGACCCCCGTGGCTGTGCTTCTCATGGGAATTTGTACATCTATTTGATAAAACCAGAAACATGCTTTTATACATTGACACCTCTGGGAACAAGACCTACAAAGGTACAAGATCAATCTGCAAAAGCAGAGATATGACAGAGTGGGATAAAAAAGTCACTAATGGAGGGGCAAAGCATTCAGATAGAACATCGTGACACCTTTAGTTCAAGCGGCCCATCAGGAAATTCACCCCTGCACTTGAGCTGTAATCGTGGAGCAAAAAGTTTGATAACCTTGTAAATGACTGATAATCTAACTCATGTAAGTGACCACAGAGTAAGCGTTGTTATCTGTGTGAAAAAAATCCAAAAATGAAAGGTGTTATTCTCCTGTCTAGGGTTTTAGTACAAATACGAATGGTAGTAGTAGCCACTCCAAAAATGCCTCTGTGTCACCGATTTTTCCTGACAAATACCATCATCATTAGGAGCAACAATTCAAATGGTAAACGCAGGCATACACTGAAAGCACTTTGAGTCATAAAACATAAGTCAGACAGGACTGAGGAGGGCTCCTTTAAGGAGAGAATAAAGCCTTTAAGTTGCAATAGTACTTTTTTCAGTCATACTGCATAAAAACTTTCAATAAGTACAAAAATAAATTGCTTATAACAAAATCATGGTTTCATGGCATTTGTAGTAAAGCCCATCAGACTTCATTATGTATAAATCTTTACAAGATTTCTGAATGCAACACAAAAGTTCTGACATGATACAGCAAAGGGAAAAGTATGAAAATATGAAAATACCTTTTGGTCAAATAAAAGGCCACCGAGTTTGAAAGTAATCAAAGAGAAAGACAGAGGGAGAAGGGAGTGAAGAGAACAAAATGTGACTTAGAGATGAAGAATACTGCACAAAGGAAGGCAAGGTTTTCATCACAAATGAATTCACTTTCAGATGTAGTCTGAATGTCACAGCCATGGAGGCCTGTGTCTAGTTCCATGTGGGTCTGACATTCAGACTTCTTCAGGCCTTGTTTTGATACATTTCAGTTTAGTATCCCACAGCTTCTGCAGTAAGGCTGTGGTGTGTGTCTCTAATAATCAATAATTCTTACCAGCAATTATGGGACAGCGCTTTACTAGCGAATTATCAATAGGGTTAAATTAATTGGTGAAGTTTGTTTGAGGATGTTCCTCACATGGTGACTAGGTCATCAACGGATCAAATATTTCTGCAGGTCAGTGTGCTTTGCGTTCCTTTATTGCAATTTTGCAATTTTGGAAATTTTGGTTTTTGGCCCTGATACTCGACACATCTCAACACCTTTCTCTGGTAAATGCTTGAACTTCAGTTAAAATGTCAAAAGGATCCCAATCATCTTCAAACTGATGATTACCATCTGACAGCTGAAAACTGACACAAACATTCAGAAGGCTCTGCAGTGGCTCTGAGATTCCTCGTGACATTTCATTTATTAGTGAGAAGATGTAGTATAAAACATGGTTCAGCCTCTTTTTAGGACATTGAATCACATTAAGTTTCACATGATTTTTCCACATCTTCATTGTACATTAATTTCAAACATCTACAACACTCTTGCAAACAGATAGAAAAAAGAAATGACAGTTTATTTTTCTGTACAGCGACGTTAAGTTAGGTATTCTCTTTGAGTTGGACGGCGAGTTGTCTCGCGAGGAGTGTTTGCAGATTTTAAGGCAGAGACACCATCTGTCGAGCCGTCCTTGCTTGAGGTTATGTGCATGGTGTGGAAGGGGAAGACAGGGAGGGTAAACTGGTGAGGGGGGGAGAGCCAGTCCTGTCCTCGGCTAGGCTGCATGGGTGAAAAAGGAGTGAGTGATGCGTCTGAGAGGCATTTGACTGATTGGTGCCGTGCCTGGCTGAGTGCGTTACACAGGGCAGGTGTTGGCCCCTGCTTGGCCTGGAGCTGGAGGCGGACGTTGGATCAAGGCACTGGAGTAGAGGGGCCCTGTCCCTGGGGTCCTAAGGTGGCCCTGAGGGACTCTTTGTGCTGCTCACTGTCGCTATGGCTGAAACACTTTCACCTGCTGCTCCGGCTCCAACTTCTCTGAAATGAGACAATCGCAGCACCATGTGAAGTAAAGCAGCATTTTCATTTTTTTAATCTATGGCAACAACAACAACAAAAAAATCACATTTGATGTTTGAGCTATTCAGACAGATAGTGGCTATCAATAGCATATGATTCAGATGAACTTTTAAAAAACATGGTCCAGTTATATTTTAAAGTCTCAGACACTCATCCCAGTCTGTGATTGTATAAATTTGGACCATATGACTGACTCACAAAAAAGCATGCTGCAATCAATGCTATGATCAAATGGCTTGGTCACTGATTTCACGCCGATGTCCTGTGTTCTGTCTGTCTTTGGAAATGTACAAAAAAAACACACTGAATCAGAGCTATTGTGTGGATGCTGGTGAGGAAAAAAAGAGACAAAACATAAAATAAAGAAAGCCCCAACAGAAAAAGACCATTCACTGACATGAAAAGGAACCTAGTTCGTGTTGGTGATAAGATAGCCTTACCCTGCTGCACTCTGTGTTTCCATTTCCTTGCTTTACATCTAATGGAGCTTTTCAGCTACTTAGTCCCTCTCTAGCAGATGTATTCACTTTCACATCCATTCAGCAACCAATCTCTTCTTTCAGCACAAAGCTAAAAACGTGTGATGTTAACTAAGTGCGAACAAAAGTCTTCCTCTATCTCTCCCTCTCTCCCTCTTTCTCTGTCACACACACACACACACACGCACATGCATGCACACAAACACGCATGCAGAAGCCTGTGAAGCAGTGATTGATGAGCTGTGGTGTATGTAGGTGTATGTCCTCACTCTGCCGTAAACATAGTGACATCAAACACAAAGAAGACTTTCATTCATAGCGAACAATGTAGCGACGAGCCATTCTTTCCTCTTGTAATTTTCCATTAGTCAACCAGGCTAGGGACTTACTTTACTGTTGCTAAATATACCGATAGTCGATAAGTAGAACATCTTCAAAGCAATAAGTCGTACCTGTGAGTGTTATTTCAACATCTTGCATCATTTAGTCAACTAGACTGATTGAACTTATTGATGTCCTCTTTCTTCCCTTTTAAATACCTTTCAGTATCAGGATGGAATTAATTCAAAATGTAAAGTGTTATTCAGTCGTGACTCTTGTTTCACTCAAGACAGGGTATACATGACCTTTAAAGAAAAATTATGTTTCAAGTTCTGGATTTTGAAGAAAATCCACTTCTTGAATTGATTGTTATGAAAGTGACTTGACTTCACCCCTTGTACCGACGATTATTCTCTACAAACAGATATTTTGCTAATCCTGCTTAAGTTTGTACTTTTCAGAAATATTTTCCTTTAGTTTTTATTTTAGTTTCAATTTGACATTGAAGGCTTTGGAGGCTGAATGTGTTCAAACAAACCATTAAAATTATTAAAAAACATTTAAATTATATACACTCTTTACTCACTTTACGTTTACATTTTTATTTCACTTAAATTTGGAAGCAGATTGTTGCCTCAGTTTAGATTCTATTTTTTTCACACCATTTTTTACTTTATTTATTTCTGCATGCATATCTTTTTTTCTGTGCCTAGTGTTCATTTTATTTTTAGATAACTATAATAGACTTGCTCTCTACCTTTAAGTGGAGGGGCTGGTAGCTTTCTCCTCTGATGGCGTGATGAGTCCAGGGTTTGAGGCTGCAGAGAGAATAAGTATTAGTATTATACACTTAAAGTATGACTGTGTGTGAAAGTGGGTAGGGGAACTTTAAGATCACTTGGGGTGAATACCTTTGCCTTTGGCTTGCACTTGGAGAAGCGATTGCAGGCAGTGACATTCAAGCCGGCTGTTTTCAAAGCTGATATCCTGGCCTCGATATTTGATATCTTAAAGAGTGACAGACAACATTCAATAAACACAATCCACTGTATGTTTCACATTATACTTGGTGGTAAAGCAAACTCAACCGGGTTTTTTTGTAAGATAATCTTTGTTCCATTTTTAGTCAAAAGATAACAATGTGTTTATCATACTGTCTATCTACAAAGGTTGCGGGAACGATAAACCAGAAACCTTGCTGCTACTTGTGCCCTAATGGATTTAATGACAAAAGTTAAATCCTGGCTTGCCAGAGGTTAAGGACAGATGTAGAGACGGTCAACACAACTGACGACAAGACAGTTAAGGACAATTGTGTCAAGTGTCTGGTGATGAAAAATCACCTCCTGTACCTGTAGTTCAGACTGCTGCACCTGAGCGGCAGCGGTGGCCACCTGGTCCTCCAGGAAGGCCAGTTCTGTGTCTGTGGTGCCACTGCTGATGCTGCGGGCACATTCCTCCAGGTCCCCCAGCGCCCCCTCCAGGCCGTACACAGCACCAGCAGCCAGGTACACCTGGACAGAGAGGTAGAGTTAGTCCTTGAGTTTCTCCTACCATTGTATGGAAATCCACAGAGAGGTAACCACCACTGAAAAACCAACCTGTAACACCCACTTTAAAACAACCGTATAAGGGACATCTGATAAGAAATATATTACATTATATTATGGTCTCAAATATTTCAAGTTATTGAGGTACTCTTGATTAACCTTACAAGACACTTGGCTCCAATAGTAGACACATCATTTATATAATAAGTCAAATCAAGCACTACAGATTTACCAAGATATTACAAATAGGAAAAGATTTGTGGTCGATGACACTTGTCTTTTTAGCAAATTAAATTATTAAAACAATCATCACTATTGACTACAAATGTTAAGGAAAACATGAAGGAAAAATTACCCTGAAACAAATAACCCTTCAAGTCCATTTTTACATCATATTTTCAGTTCCACAACAAATCATTTGTCTGTCTTCAATCATGAATGTACACAACATTACAACTTACAATCTTTACATCATGAGATTTGAAAACTTTAATTCATCTTAAGGCTTCAAATGACCTGTCCTCCTGTCTTCCTTGTTAATTCTGAGTAAATCACCCACAGCGGGGCTGTCTAGCTTACATTCTCCTCCATCTTGGTGAGTCTCTGGTCCAGCCTGTGGGTCTCGGAGCTGCTGGAGATGGGAGACGCATTCACAGACGCAGACGGGGTGTAGCTCTCGCCTCCCGCCTCGCCGATCAGCTCCTCTGTGGCGTTCAAAACCTTCAGCACCTCCGTGGTGATGCTGCAGAGAGACGCTGCCGAGTACTTCTGCTCCATGTACAAAAGACACACACACAAGTTAGACAGTTAGACCAAGTAGCTACACTTTTCTCAGGGAATACGACTGTCCATAATATGCTCCTCCAACCATCTCAACAATGTTATGCCCACATCTTGTCTCAGGTGCTGAGTTGAGTTGAGAATAACTGAAAAAAAGGGCCATTCAAAAATCAAATCACATTTATTTGTATAGCTCTATGGTTTACAAAAAACAAAAATGTAACCAAACTTAACCAAACTACAAAATGAATGAAATAATATTTCAATAGTGTCTTCAAAATACATTTAAATCTCATTGATACTCGTCAAGAGGTCACTTAATTCATTTGAGAGTGGAAGAACAAAGCAAGCGGTGGGAATCAATGTATTCCAACACATCAAATAGCATGTTTTTGATGACCACATGTTTTAATTAAGAATTACTCAGTGTGTTTACTCCCACTGAGTTACCGGGGCAGCTTGCTCATCCACTAGTGTGTTTCCAAATTCGGGGTGAGCAGACAGATCCACGACAACAGGTGAAGTCAAGAAATCAGTTTCTTTTTTCTGAATAGACGAAAATAGAGTGAGTAAATAAGAGAGAGCGGTGAAGAGAGATAGATATAATTCAATAATGGATTAATCACTGGCTGAAGCTTTGATCAGTAGGATGGGGGTGCATTGATCCCTCTCAGCCGGACACACTCGGCGTGAAAGACTGAAAGACAGTGTTTGGTCTGCCGCGGAGAGTGGCAGGTAGGGACAGGAGGTGTGTACTCCAATCAAAGACAAGAGTATGAGGTATGAGGTGAGAGATAAAGCTATGTAACCACCACTCAGTGATAAAAAGACTGAGACGCAAAGATGGACGTTCTTAGATATTGACTGGGGATGGTCGATGGAGAAATGGATCATCGGTGAGAGTCTGTCGCTCTTGTCCACTACAAAGAGCCGCATTAACGCCGTGCAGATCAAACACTAACACCCACTCTAATGCACCTCTGACTGATGCTGAGGCTGATTCAACCTCGGCAGATGTGACAAAGTGAGGTATCAGTATGATGTAAAGAAATAATGAAAAAAAAAATTCTGGCATGAAAGTAAATCCCACTATGGAATAGGGGATTTAGGGGATTTTAAAAAAATATTTTTTGAGCAATGAACATTGATGAAATTTCTCTAACTCCATATATAAAGCTCTTTAGAAAAAAAAAGACCTTGAGATACTTGAGAGTCTAACCTGTATAGTACCAACCCCCATCAACCCCCGACACCAAATCCATACTTATCAGTACTTGTAAATTACCTCTGTGGTTAGTCAGAGTAAAATTATACATGATCTACCAAGATAAAAAGGCTGAAAGAAGAGAGAAAACTCAATGGAAATTCTAAAGAATAGACAGGTAAAAATATCACTATCATGGTCATGTGCTTTCCCTTAGTGACATCAAAGTGAACATTCCTGGTGGTTTTCAAAGGGAGATGTGAAAAGCGACATAAATAGATCATTAATGAATGCTGGTAGAGGTGTTGTACCTTTTACAAAGGAGAAGCATTTCTCATAGGCACCTATGTAATGAGCTTGGCTAAAGACCAGCATAGGCCCACTCCCCCTACACGTGGCACTTGCCTACTTGCCTATTTATATTATTTGCTTGGTTCTTAGGACCACCTTCCTAACATGGAATTGCATTTGCTCCTTGTTTTCCTTAAAACCCAAAAGGCCCTTTCATGTACTGACTGACTTAAGTGAATTTAATATATGAAAACAATAAGGGATCATCGCTTTCACCTAAGAAGAGATCATAGCTTTCAGTCTTGTTCATGGAAAAATGTAAGGATGTTATTTTTGTTTCTTCAGTATCGGCTTCTACTGTGTTTTTGCCTATGCCATCTTGGTTGTTTTGCCTATTTGGTCTTGACTTGTACCTTATTTTCTTTGATATCTATTTATTGCTATCTATTATCTGTTATGCAGCATTTATAACCTGGAATTAATGTTATGTTGTTTGCATTGTTGAGATCAGGTGTATGTTGTTGTTTGTTTGTATTATTTCTTATTCCATATTATTGTCTTTCCGTATTCCTCATGAGACGTTTTGCTATTTTGTTCTAGTTTGACCTGTCTGGTAAAAGGTAATACGTTTGCACTAAATGAGTGATGAACTGGGGCTCTACTGTCCAGACAAGGTGACACTCAACCAGTTACACCAATTAAAAATCTATGTTTGGATCATGTGTGCATACAAGCATGCGTGTACACGTTACACGCATGCACACAATGCACACAGTCTTCAGGCATGGTTCTCACCTGCTGCAAGAGAGAGGAGAGCAAGTGAAGTCTCTGCTGTAGCTCCAACTCATTCTGTCCCTCCTGACACACACATGCACATGCACACACACACACATCACGTACACGCACACGCACACACGTGCACACACACACAGGGACCAAACCGAACCACAGGAGAAGGAGGGAAGGACAGAGATGGAAGGAAAAACAAAGGGAGAGAGACAAGGATGGGATGCATTCTCACAAAAATACATGGATAGGAGAGGAAGGCCAAAGCGGATGAAGACAGATATTGAGGTTGGATAGACAGAGAGGGAAGAAGGGATGATAAACAAAAGAAAAATGAAAGAGAAGAAGACATTTACAATAAAACAAAGACAGCACAGACATTCCCCATCACTTGTAGGACATTGACAGAAGCACAAGACATGTAGTGGATGATATGCTGAATTAAATCAAAGTATTTTCTGCTTCTCTCCTCACCTGTCCGTCCGACAGCACCCCCTCCAGGGATGAAGGGGTAATAGCAGGCGAGCTTGTGCAGGATCCACTGCTCCCTCCTCCTCCTTTCGGTCCTGCTTCCTTCTCTGCATCTCTGTTTTGCTGTCTCTTACTTTGTCTATTTCCCCCTCCCTTTTCTCCTCTCTTTTGCTTCCTGTCATCTACTTTCTCCTCCAAACTCTTCCCTCCTTTCTCTAACCTCCTCTCCCTCACTCTCCCCTCGTCTCTCAGCGACCGACTTGCAATTAGTATCTCTCTTCTTTTCGGCTCTGGTCCATTCACTTGTTCCACCGTTTCATTTTCTTTTTCTCTTTCCTTACTGGTTGGCCTGTCTCTTAGTCTCTCACTTGCCCGCTGCCTTTCTCTTTCTCTGTCGTTTGGTCGTGACTTCTCTCTCTGTCTGTTGCTTTCTTCTGTCTGTTTGTCAGTGGGCCGTTTGATACACTCGTCCTCAGATGAGCTGTTGTCCTTGCTGTTGGCATGGCTGACCAGCTGGCTGAGTTTGGATCGTAGTTCCGGTTCATGCAGGTCCCCAGAGCCGGATCCAGGCCCTGAGCTACTGGGGGAATGCTGGGGCCCGGGG